>JBAMJR010000021.1:2785000-2905000 GCA_038501785.1 Myoxocephalus aenaeus | reverse complement strand
AAATGTCAAGCAAGGAGTCTCTGTAAGTCTTTCTGTTCTTCGCATTTCTTGAGAACCGTACTGATGAGGACCCGAGGATGTGCAGTGTCAGGTTTGTGCATTTTGGACATGCAACATAAAAAATACACGAACTACAAGCACCTCAAAATTGTACACACTTTCAACACCTGAGAGCTACATAAACTACACAACACTTTACTCTCAATTCAAACTAAATGTGGCAACAGCTGCACTGCTAAACATCTACTGATCTCAAAGCGTTCTCCCCACCCACCTTCTCCATTCTCCACCACGTCTCACTGCCTTTCCCTAAAAGCTGCGACAACACAACAGTTAAATCCCAGAAAGCAGCCCATAAGTACCTCTGTTAATTAGGTGTGGAAGAATAGGCCTGTTGTGTCCCTGTGTGATAATGGTGCCAGCACAACAGCGGGATTACCTCCGGATAATAAGTATGCTGAGCTGACCAATGTGATGAAGGGCCATGTAGTGGGAAATAATTAACACAGTTAACTGGTCCGCAGGCCTTTCAGCCAGACGTCAGCACTGTCTGGTTACAGGCAGCGGATTAATGTCCGTTGTTTTTTTCTCACTGCGGCTCTAACCAATATCTGGAGATACTTCATTTTTTCATCTAGTCAATGTTTTGCCACCTTACTTTGTGAAAAATGCCAGAAATGCCACTCATGCTATTCTCTGCTGCCTTTTAAATTATGAACAATAATCACTCCAGGATGCACTGTCTACTTTGGCTGCTAGTGAAACCCTGAAATAGCTGTACCACATTGTGTCAGAGCACGCTGTCTAAGACTCGAGGTTATGAACTTTGGGCTTTTGTCCGCCAGCCGGACTTCTAGCTTAATGTAGACGTTTGTGTTACATTAAATGAGTCAGTGTTATTTACATGGCCACATCTTGCTTCAAAGGGCTTTACAATCTGTAGGCCTGAAACGGGTAAAACAATAAGAAACCTCAAGAACGGTTCCTCTTCCAGTACAACCTAGATTTAAAGTGAAGAAACTAGATTAGATTCCCAGCACTTCAATCCACAAATGATACAGACAAACTAGAAGCACCAGTAGGTTTAATCAAAAGACCTCCTCCTCCCCACACCTTTCTGCAACATTCCAAAAGCATAAAGTGTAAATTTACGCTCGCTTCACGCAGTAGTTGGGGAGCTGTGAGGTGAGGGTCCCGTTTTGTGTGTACAAAATGATTGCAACGATGAATGCCGCCCAAGAGAAGCTATCTGAAAACGTGCGTCGTTATCCTCATTGTTAAAGCATCTCCCCTCTCCACCTTCGAGAGTGGAAGTTCGGGACCAGCTGTGAACAATCGGTTGGCCAGCACGTTGTAGAAACAAGTTGTTTTCTAGCTTAACTCGACCCTGAGAGTTCTTCATGCAGTGAACCAATGACAAAAAGTTGTCGAAATAAACAAACATGACAAAATGAATGTAAATCTGGGACATTTTGCATGATACCTACTAATTTAGAGGCAACAAAAAAAACAGCATTTGTTTGGCCACACAGTCACAGTCACCGGTGTATATGTCCCCTCCAGAGTTCCCGTCTTCTCTGAGCCCACCCCCACATCTCTCACAGTCCTCTCACATTCCCCCTGCAGTATGGATTCCACATCAACAGCTGGCACTTCGGGGACAGACGAGTGCGTTTGCGTCCCCTCGTGTGTGGTGGTTTTCAACTTTGTGCCATGTTTTAGTTTTTAGTTTTTTTTGCGGCCACAACAAGGAAAACCACCTCAGATCTGATTCATTTGCGATCCTAAAATACTACAGCCTTTTCCTGCTTTTGTAGTGTCGTGAAAAACAAGAAACAGGAATGATAATGGCCTTGCATGCTCCTTCAGAATCCTGTGACGTTCTAAAGGCACAACTTGTGTACCAAAGACTGTGTGTACGTTTACACTGACATGAATTACAGCCCAACAGAGCGAGCTCAATCCGTCAAAGCTAGAATCTACAGCAACAGCTTACGAAAAGTATTTCCTAAAGCTGTTTGCCTTAACATCCTGCCCCTGATCAGCCTCCACTTCCTGGGGTCAAGGGTCATCTGTATGTCTGATAAACAACCAAGGAGAGAGAGAGCGTGGCTGACTGTCCATAACATGTCAATCACATTTGAGACTAAGGTCAAACTGATGGCATTTTTGGTTTAGGGTAGCCTTTGGGTTTCTGTCCTGTCTATCACATACAATAACACGCACACACACACACACACACACACACACACACACACACACACACACACACACACACACACACACACACACACACATATGCACGCCTGAGTAGTGTATTGCACCCCCCACAAGACCCAATGTGACAGACCGAAGCCCAAAGAAAACAACGGTCTGTGTCTCCTGTCCCAGCGATCACCTTTCAACATCTCATTTGTAACGCGCCATCAGGAATAACAGCTGGAGACTGTGTGTGTGTGTGTGTGTGTGGTTGTTGGCGGTTAAGGGGGTTGGAAACACTCTGATTGAAAGGTAGACAAGAGAGAGAGTAACCAGCAGAGACAAAGAAAGTGGCAGAGGAATTAAACTGTCAGAGCGCGAGATAGAAAGTGACAGCGAGAGCAGACAGAGACGATGTAAAGCAGAGTACAATTAGCTGAGAGACACTCATGAAGACCTCCCTGTGGACACATTTTACTATTTTGTTCCTTTAAAAGAAACTAATTCTTGATGAAAACCCTTGACAGGAAAGTTTATTAATGATCCAAAGTCCACCAGGGGTAAAGGAGACTTTTTTTCAGTGAACTGGTCCTTTAATTGAAATAGACACTGCTTATTTTGGTGATATTTTATATATCTGTTTACAGACCTAGTGCATTCACTATAATTTCCATTTCCAGCATACAGTATCTGGTGGAAAGTCAATTTGTGGTCACAAATATACAGTATATAATAAATGTCATCATCTCTTTTATATCGTGCCTCTACTACCCAGACTGGATTTGGGTTAATTAGGTGTAAATATTGTATTCAATTTAAGGATTGAAAGTTCCACGTCCAATAAAAGGCATGTGGTGAACCATAAAAAAACACAGATGGCGCTCAATGTGCCCCAAATGTCATCAACATGGTAAACATATGTCAAAACACGATTTGGGATTTAAATTCAGAAACCCTTTTCTGCATTTTATTTTGTAGTCTACTAGTTGTAGACTGAGCCGTTTTAATACTGTTGTGTTAAGAGGCTGGATTTGTGAGGCAGCGATACACAAAACTGCACCTACATCGTGGTTGTTCATAGGTGTAGATGTCAAGACTTGAATAACTATTTAAAACACATAAATATTCCACTCGATTTATATAAAATTCTTACAAAACATGCAAAAATTGCAAGTTTAACCATCACAACTAAGGTTTTCACTTCAGACAACACTTAAGCGCTGTTCTATATTTGGGTGGAAACAAGAATAGAACTGAATGATTGAATGAATGAGTGTTTGGTGATTGTGTCTCTGACACACATGTCGAGGAGGTTACTGAACAGAGACAGAGCGAGACACAGGGAGGAGATAAAGGAGCGAAAGCAGAGTGTGTGTTGTCCTGTGGGGTTCCTGGTGTGTTATTACAGTCTCCTCTGGTGCTGGCATGTGCTTTCTTTGACCCCCTCCACACACACACACACACACACACACACATGCATGCACACACCCTCCCTGATCCACTGGCCGACCCTTGACCCGCAGTGCTGTAGCGTTGACCAAACATACCCCAACCCCACTGAGACCACAATACAGCGCTGTGGCGCCACGACCCAGAGACAGAGGAGCTGCAGATGAGTCGTAGCAAGAACAGAGAGAAACTTGTACCACGCCACATAAAAAAATAAAAAAATCTCCCTTAACTACCAGCAAGAATAAATATCTAGAAATATAACTAGGGGTGCACCGATAACAAGGTTTTTCAAACTAAGTACAAGTACTTTCAACCACCGAGTACCAATATTACAACGTAATAACACCATTAGTACTAACAATGACTTTGATTTTCATCACTTTCTGACTGTAACTACTTAAATATACAATATGATGCTGTTCTTTGTTTCCTATCTGCTGCCTCTCTCCGCTGCGCCCCCTCCCCAAACACACATCACATCTTCACATCCCTGTAACACAATGTCAACCCCCACAGAGAGCGACCAGACAGCCCCATTACTACCCCACCATTAGCAAAGTCAAAGCAAACATTGACTTTATCTAAATGAGGGCTAATAGCCTTTAACATTAACGGGCCCTGTAAAACTCGGAGATGGAGGAACAGGGGCTGCTGTGTGTGGGGGAGAGAGGCTGCCTCTTCAGGGTCCTGCAAATGGCTTCATGACAGTGTTGTTTAATGTCTTTGGGAGAACAAAACAGTCATATGTATGTATGTAATGTTGTGTGTCAAGTTATTTCTGACAGGATTATAGCTGAAAGATCCGGCGTACACATCTTACTCCACATTGTAACTTCTGGAATCAAACTAAATGTACGATAGCGAATAGAAGAAAAAATGGATGAGCAGAAATATCTCATTAGTACTTTTCTCTGGCAGCCACAGCTCTGCTCCCAAAACAGCCAAAACTAGACAACATCTGGCCCCGACATTAGGATTTAACAAGAGGAACTGAAAGAGTCACTTTGAAGTGTCCTTTTGTCTGTCAATCACCATATAATCGACAAAAAACACGTGCGTTAATATTTCTGCTTTTCTCTCATCTCAAAAGGACACAATGATTACAGTGAGCATCACAGTGATAACGGTTAGAAATAATAAATTAGAGTCAAACTTCTTTTCTCCTTCTGTTTTAAGCGTCATCGTTGCCAAATCTAAAACCAAGTCATAGACCTGAAAAAATGTTCTCTCCTCATTGAAAACACCTTTGTAAACACCTTTGTTATTCTGCCAGCACAACATGAGAAAATGCACTTCTCTAAAACCCTCAACCGGGAATGCGGATGAGAAATGTCACCCCTCTGGATCCAGCTCCTCCACTGCGGCTGGCAGGCAGATGCTCGCCACCACCGGGCCGTATAATGGTTATCAGCACGTCAAATGGTATTTACGATAGTTAGCTGTGACTTAGGACGCGCTGCACGCTTAAAAAACAGGAGTGGAGGAGGAGGGGTTACTGACGTGAGTCTATAGAGTGTGTCTGTTGTGTTTGAAGCATCTGTCTGTGGTATGCAGTTGTTTACTCTATGAGGCGTCAAGATGCTCCACTCCTCCATTCTCCACATGACGAGACCACAATTAGTTTTATGTCCCACGATTTAATATCGTCATGGTTAATCAGTGCTGAACACAGTGTGGAGGGGGAATACACATTCAATGTGGGCGTTTAAACTTACAATGACACGATTCATTAAATATTAACCCCTTTTTATTCATTGGTCACTTATAACTACTTGTTAGATGGTGGCCTTTGCAACAAAGACCAGTGCTTTCCATACTGAAATACTCAGGGAACTTTAAGTTATCACCGAATCTCAATATTCAGTGATGGGGGGGGGGGGGGGTTATTTGGTGTTTTAAGACACATTTTTAAATACATTTCTGGCTTTTGAGATCCATTAATCAAGGAAATAATTGGCAGATTAACCAATAATGAACGTACATTAGTTGCAGCCCTGAATTATACTCTGAATCATACCCTGCCAAAATACAAATAAATAAAAATCACATCTATTACACCCAAAGCACTATTATTGTCCAACGACAAGAGTTTGTGGCCGCAAAACTAAGACGAGTCTCCTTTTGAGTCCCTTTTTTTTGGCCTTTAAGACACTTTTGTCGTGTTCATGGTAGCTCCCCATCCACCTTCCATTCTTTATCTGATTTCAAGGATAAAACACTCTCGGAAAATAAGACATTTCTGAAACATGTGTCTCACAGTAGAAAAGCATCACCTTTGTCTAGTACTTTAAATCTCTACACTGCAACAGACACCACGGACACCTCTGACACCTTTCCTCTGTCTTCATATCTCTTCATCTCTTTCTTCTCCACTACGGTTTAAAGCCCCGCTGGTCTGCTGACTTTGTGCCTCCTCCTCCTGCAGCCCTTTTTACCGAAACACTATTCTCCCCTGCCCATCATTGTTAGTGTTAGCATGCTAATTACATTCCTCAGTAATGAGAGTGTGGGCCAGGAGGGCGGGTTGTGGGCTGTGGGCTGTGTGTGTGTGTGTGTGTGTGTGTGTGTGTGTGTGTGTGTGTGTGTGTGTGTGTGTGTGTGTGTGTGTGTGTGTGTGTGTGTGCATCTCTGCGTCCTCTGCTTGTATACGTCCTCAGCATCTGTGTGTGCGGTTGTTTACGCTCCACGCTGTCTTGTCTTTCTTTTGATGCGCCATGTGCATCTCGGTTTTGGCAGCTTCAATTCGATGAAGAGGCATTTTTTATATGTGTGTGGCTTATTACACTTGGTATAACAACTAGTGAACCCTCTCATCTCCGTCTCTTTTTCCTCTCTCCCGCCCTCTGGATAATGGGTGGTCTATATGGCACAGTCACCCGGAAAACATTAAACTGTTTAGAACTTAACAAACGGTGTACACAAACCCACACTCGTCATCTAATTCCTTGATGCCCTTTTCTTTACTGCAATAAGGATCGGGGTAGAAGACGCAGACAAGACTGTGACGTGATGATACGCTCCGTTGGTCATTTCAAAACAAAAGCGTCGTAAAAAAAATATATATAAATCTCTGCTGGAGTAACTTCAATAATCACGTCATCATTATCCTCTTCCCCCTGCTCCAGTTGTTTGACCGTGAAGCGTTTAACAGCTGGCTTACGTAAAATACCATCTGACATGCTGATAACCATCTGACACACACGTGGCATTTCACATCACGTGTACATTTAATATGTGTGTGTTTGTGCAGGGGGCCAGCAGAAACACAGGCATGCACTTACCAATTAACACATTTGATCTTCTGAGCTTGATATTTCTAGTGCATTCCGAGCGTCTAACGTTTGTTGGTGTATTCTTCCTCACCTGCCATGCTGCCTCATCACCGACCCTCTTTCTACTGAAGACACGGTCGAGTCTCTTCATGAAAAGGCAACATCTGCCCTTCAATAAATATTGTTAAAAGCTAGAGAAGAATGCCCTAAAATGAAGCTCATTGAAGTCAAATGTCAAGTCAAAGTCAAACTTTTCTTTAAACAGTGTAAAGGTATTGTAGGATGGACCTTTAATTTATACCGCTCACACTTGAACCAATGCCTCATTTCCACTGCATGGTACTGCTCTAGTTATTTTTGGTATGTCACTGCATAATACTACCGCGGCATCATCTTCAACGCGACACGGCTCTCGCTGGATCCTCTCATTGTGAACCAAACATATGAACGAGTGGACATTTTTAAATGTGAATAATAATAAAAAAATACGACTGATATTGAAGGCAGCTTCGCTTATTATTTCGTGCGGGACAGAGTGCGCCTCGCATGGCGCAACTCTGGTGATGATTCACTGACCGATCAGTGGTCTCGACGGAGGTGATACCAAAAAAAGGACGAGGCCAGGTGCTATCCAAAACCGTAAAATATTTTTAAAAAGCATTAAAAAAACGGTTCAGAGCCGTGCAGGGAAAACGGGGCACTACTCTGTCTAGAGCTGCAGGTACCCAGAAGGCATTGGCCCACTGCTAGTCTTTGACCCCTGTCTCAGCTCAATGTTGTTCAGCTAATGGGAGAATGCTAATCTCTCAGCTGCTCAGTCTCATGCTCAGCCACACACACACACACACACAACCATTGGTTCCAGCCTGCCCTCCATCCTGGACTTGCACACCGCCAGAGTCAGGAAGCGGGCTGTAAAGATCACCACAGACCCCTCACACCCTGGACACAAGCTGTTCCAACTCCTCCCTTCTGGAAGGCGCTACAGAGCACTGTACGCCAAAACCACCAGACACAGAAACAGCTTCTTCCCACTGGCCGTCACTCTGATGAACAGTTAAACAGACTCTTCATCTGCACTATCTGCACTTTTTTGTTGTCTTACTACTGTCTTTAATGTCCTTTTTATATTTTTTATATTTATCTTGTATATTGTGTGTGGAAAAAAGTACGAGAGCCAGTGAAACCGGAGTCAAATTCCATGTATGTGAAAATTTACATGGCCATTAAAGCTGATTCTGATTCTGATTCTGACACACACACACACACACACACACACACACACACACACACACGCATGGACACAGAGGCCCAGACGCTGGATGAAACAGGGTGGTTGTGTAAGCCTTAGTGCAGTTTATAATGTGACTCTACATCTGCTGTAATAAGGTGCAGTGTCTGCTTCCTGTTCTTTCTCTTTCACTGCCCTTTTCCTTTCTTTTTCTCTCTCCACCTGCATCTGTGTCTCTTCAACGGTCTGTCCTGTTCCAGCCCTCCATCTCCTAATTTTTCTCTTCATCTCTGTGTGTCGCCACTCGCAGTGGAAAACAGCCTTGGGTGCCGTCTGATGCTCGGCCCACATTGACTCCAAGGACACCCAGGGGGAAAAGCAACAATCTTTCAAACTATTTGGTTTTTCTGGTATCTATTCATTTGCCATTAAATGAATCATTTGGTTCTCTTTTTTTCAATACATTCAGCTATGTCCTAAATACAATAAGCCACACTGTACTTTGCAGTCATTTCAGTGCAGTTATAAAAGAGCTGTTGTACATAACTTCCTGGGTTTACTCGGTACAATAGCGGCCTCACAGTTACCACAACTGAACCTTGTGTGCAATGGGGTCAGATGAGGCCTCAAAATGTTAATGTTTTTATTTTTAAATTTTGCATTTTATTGTTCATTGTTTAGACAATTGCCTCAAGTAACCCACCTCCAGTACGCATATTTCTCTGGGACATCTTAGTAGTCACCAAGTCACTAATAAATAAAAAATATTTATGTAATTTCTTAGAAATAGATAAGGAAATGTGGAAAGGCTTCACTGTACTCTAATAGTATTTTGTACTTAAATCCTGTAGTTTGTAATTATGAGCTCATTACCTGATTTAATAAACCATATGGTTCTGGATTCATTCTTTACTTGGTAACCTTGTTGCAAATTGGCAAATACATTAGAAGTTAGTGATCCAGTAAGTGCTTTCAGATCTGGGGCTAAAATATGATATTATCTGTATCCGTTCGGAGGATCTCACGCATCTGTGCGTAACTAGTTGTGGCCCAAAATGACTGTTGCAAGTCTGTCATTTTAGTGGGAATTCTTTGAAGAAAAAGCAGCAACATTTGTTGGCTGTGACAGACAATAAACATGAACTTACATTGGAACCAACATCCCAACAAGCATGTTGGGCTGCAGTAGTCAGTAATTGATTTTGCTTATGCTTGGCACTTAACATTGTGCAGACTTGGGCTGTTTTATGCATGAAATGTTGGTGAAATTGCAAATAAAGCCGTGCAACGTCGCCAGTAAATCTACCAGTCGTACAAAAATTCCAAGATCACAAACTCTTCAAATTCCGTTCATTCTTTTTGTCCTTGATTATACTTTAAGATGTGACACAGACCGAGAACAGATGACATGCTGCATTACCGATTACTGGGTACATAAGTTCAAGTTCAAAACCACAAATTCACAATTACATGGTATGAACCCCGGACCACAAAGCCACCAAAACCCAGCATCCCTAAGTACACCCAAGTACTGTCTCAACGTTTTTCAGCTGCCTCTTCAGTTAGTGTTACACATAAAATGATTACATAAAAATAACTTGGCAAACGTAAAGTAGAAACCATAATTTTATTGGATTTCTCCAGTGTTAATACTGTATTTTAACCGAGAGATAACAACTAAAGTCTACCCATCATGAGGTAAAACTGCAGTTACCAATAGGGTCATTAGGGCATGTAGTCCCTTGTGTCCTCTTCATGATCTCCTGCCCTCTCTCTCACACCCTTCTAATCTGTTTCCTTCCCTTGTCTATTTTTCCTCCTTTTCTTCCTCCCTCTTTCCTCCTTAGTTCCTTTCATCCTTCTTCCCCTTTCTCCTCTTATCATCCATTATTACTCCAGTCGTCCTCCGTCACGAGTTCCCCTTTTCTCTCCTTCACCCTACTTCCTTGCCCCCTCTCTCCTCTCCTCTCCCCTTCCTCCCACCCATACCCCCCTCCCTCTGTCTCTCCCTGCTGCCTGCCCTGGTTTCATTGACAGGCTGCAGGCGGCGAGGGGGAGGAAACGCTGTAGCATTGCATCCCTAATAGGCTAATCTAATCTCATCTCATTGCGGTCTATGGGCCTGTGTTTACTTTCGGGCCCCGTGTCTGCACGCTGGCTCGGCCTCGCCTCGCTGAATGCAGCTTTGTTCCCGCTGAAAACTCATCATCTGTGTGATCTCGGGAACGGGCGCCAACTCCACAGCCGTCTGCCTGTAATGCCTGCATGCTGGGAATTGTCCTCATCTATGAACGGCGTCTGTGGCTGCGCTTGTTTGTTTTTATGATGTTTAATTTCATTGAGAGAAACAATGCGCTGGACCTAGTGAAGGACTGAGGGGCGCTGCTCTGTATCTGACCCCGATCACCAACCTCCCAGTGGGCTAGTTACCTTTTACCCTTTGAGCTGAGATACTAAATGTTCCTCAGCAGCCAACACGGTAGCATCTGTGCAAAAACAAGGGAGAGAACCGCACTACAAGTGAGTGCAAGAATACCTGACAGTAACTGAATAACCAGTCAGTCAAAGGTTCACTGACTATCTAAAGAGCAAAAACATTCACTAAGTAAAGTTCACCCGAAGACTATTGTCAGCAGATATTCCAAAATGAGCGCAGAATGAGCCAATGAAGGAAAACAGAGATGTTGACCAAGCAGGTTATTAAAGCAGATTCCACAGACCAGGTGATAGAGAAGAGGAACACATATAGAGGAGGTGGTTCACCTCTGCCACCGTCCTCCCAGCTTTAATGCAGCGGTTGTGACTGAAACCATAGTAAAAGCAACAGTGCCAGCATGTTTCAAACAAATCCTCCTGATTCTGGATCAGCAGTGCGACAGCAATGACGCACAAACAGCCACATTTCACTACGGTGGATTCACACAGCGGCTGGTGAGCTGCGACAGAGGTACGGCCACACAGTGACGTCCGCAGCAGTGATTTATCTGACTGTAACGCTGCTCTCCATCAGTGCTTCTGTTACTCACCTCTGGCAGCAGTGGACATCAGGACCACCTCCAGCAACAGAAAGACACAGAGAAGCTCCATTTAGGTTTAGTTTTCAGGGAGAAGAATTCTCAGCCTCTTTTGTCTGAAAGGAAATGAGAGACGGGAAAGAAAATAGGATGTTTCTTATTGAAGGATAACAGCTGATATGTCTGGAGATGCTGAGTAATTGTTCAGGTTATTTGTATATAAATCATACATTTATCAAAACTGTTGCCAAAGTCTGATTTATTCCAAAAGTCTAACAGCCACATTCGTCATTTTACCATCTGATGTTTTTTTTACATTTGATTAATTGCTGCCAAAATAGCTGCTAGCGCAAAGAAATTAAAACATAAATTATATCGAGCGGCTGACAGCTGTTGAGCATCGATGTGGAAACCTGCCTTGAATTTCAGATGAGACAGAACTTGATTATTGTCCGATCAAGTTATTCCTCAATAAAGGAAAGTAAATCTGAAAGTCTGTCATTTCTCTGAGCAAAACCGAGAGACGGTGTATTTCTTATTACGCTTTTCCTCTGCCGATGTTTTGAAACCCACCAGGCTAACGTTTCTAGATGTTAGATGGGAAGGGAAAGAATACATGCACAAAATATGTCAACTTAATCTCCTCTATTCAGTGAATTCTGCCCTCTAAACCTCGGCAGTCAGAATGAAATAAGGTGTTCATCACTAGCTGGACTCCCCTACAAATCCGCCCTAATGCTGTGGCACAGGAGCAGAGAGTGTCTGGAAGTCAGACTATTTTCTGCAGATTTATTCGGTCCACCTGTCCATATGTCTTCCCTTACAGTGGTTTCAATCTTTCCGCCACAAAAATTCCTCCCTGAACCTTATGAGATCTTATTTCAATACTTCACATGCTGTATCTTTGATCAGCATCTGTCAGCGTCAGCGTCTCGGTTCACCCGAAACTGCTACACACTTACTGTAAAAGGGCTGGATAATTGATTTGATTTGTGGCATCAACCGGAGTGATTTCCACACATCCAAAGTCAGGTTTTAAGTCACATTCTTACGTGCATAACTTAGTCGTGTAGTGATCTTACTGGAAGAACAATCTATATTCCCTAAATACACAACAAGCATCAATCAGAGCGAGCTGTAAATTAGTAAGTAAAAGTATTTTTAAGGAAGAGAAGAGCCTGCAACCTGTGATGGTTTTGCATTATGATGATCCCAAACTGGCTCTTGTTGAAAATCAATAATTGACATCCTGATCTATTAACAAACCTGGATCATAAACCCTGTTCCCCTTTCATACAGTATGAAACCATATGGCACTGTGTGACTGTGCTGTATATTGTATGTTGTAACTATACTTAAAAAATGCACACGAGATCTTTGGCTGTAACATGTTATAACTGCTACTTATACTGTTACTGTTAATTCACGGGACTTTGAGTAACTTCCTCTGAAACACCGTTCCCGTGGAAGACTGCATATATATATATATATATATATATATATATATATATATATATATATATATATATATATATATATATATATATCATGCAATCATGGGACTTAAAAGGAAAAGAAAGGCGAATGAAAAGGTAATACAGAGATAATACACGTTCACTTCAAACTCACTATAAAGCGCGACAGAAAAGCATGAAGACCCCGCGGAAAGGTTTCTTATATATATATATATATATATATATATATATATATATATATATATTACAGAGACGTTGGCTTATTAACATATTCAGACTTACTGTAAGAAGTGATGAGCTATCCAGTCTGTCACCCTCTGATGACCTGCACGTTGACCATGCCGTTCTCCCGAAAAGACTCCTTCGCCTCCCCTCCAATGATTTTGTTTTATGACCGCGATAACTTAACTCGTGATTTCAAACCCAAAATAATTGCCACCGAAACGCCAACTTGCAGTGAAGGAAGTGTTCCAAGTGGGCTGTGACCAACAAACGAAAAGAAAAGTACAATATATAGGCTAAGGTCAAATTGACTGTAGTATTTCTGAATGACAGTAATAACGCGCTCGAGGGACACCCCTCACGGAACCGGGGTGGGAAAGAAAGAGGAAAAAAGACAAAGCGGCATCTGCACGTTCCGCCTGTTCACGTAGCTATTTATACACACTTATCTATAAAACGAGAAGCTGAATACTATATCCACATTGCCTCCAGCAGCGGCTCCGCCGTCCAAAAGTTCAGCCCCAGGCGAGAAAATAAACTGCGTCGACCGACTGTTCGAGTGCAGAACTTTCAGCCAATCAGAGGGCAGGCCAATCAGAGAGCGGACCAATCAGCGAGCGGGAACGTGCTCGACAAATTTGGAGCGGTTTAGGGGGTAGAGGAGGGGGGGCTTCATCTCAAATGAACTTTTATCATATGTTCATAAACAATAACAATAACTACATGTCTTTATTATTTGTATGATTACTATTACTAGAATTATTATTACTATTACTATAAGTATTATTACTATTCTTAGTATTCTTATTATCATAAGTAGTAGTAGTAGTATTTTCTATTTTATTCTATATCTATGAAGTCTATTGCATGTACGGTAATTGTAGTCCGCGAGATGTCGCTCCAAGTAACATTATGGACCACCACTGCCCCCTCGTGGCATTTAGACGTTATTACAGCACCATGTTTTTTACAACATAAAGCTCACATACTGTGTGTGTGACTGCACAAATGAATGTTCCTGTAGAAGTCCTGCAGCGTGTATGGCCAAATAAAGGTACCGGATAAATATAATGACTGATAAAGTGATTTACACAGGTGTTTAAGTCTGGCTCTCGTTTTCTTTTTCAACTAATAAATCACCTGCACAAAAGTTTGTTTTTGTGTCAACGATTGACAAGGTGATCTCTGACCTGTCCTTTTACAAAAAAGTCTCATATGTTTTATGAATATGTTGCAGCTGTGAAGAAGTCCCGTATGAATTATACAGGGGAGTAAATAGTCATCGGTGGAAAGTACATTTACTGAAATACTGTACTTAACTACAATTTTGAGTTATGTATACTTTACTATTTATTTACTACAATTAAAAAAGATATATTATACGTTTTACTCCACTGCATCTATTCAACCACATTAATCACTAGTTACTTTTAAGATTCTTATTAATAATAAAACATAAAATCAATAAATACATTATGGTGTATTATTATGGATAAGCTCTTGCTTAAATCCACAAGCTACCAGGCAGCAGGCCTATATCGTAAAAAAAACGGCAGCCGGCTTTACCGGCAGCAAAATGGCAAAATTTAACTCTCCTTCTCAGTGCAGCTAGACCAGATTAATTTGTCTCTGTATCTTTGTTTGGACTGATAGTGAGTGTGTGTGTGTGTGTGTGTGTGTGTGTGTGTGTGTGTGTGTGTGTGTGTGTGTGTGTGTGTGTGTGTGTGTGTGTGTGTGTGTGTGTGTGCGCGTGCGTGTGCACATTATGTCTACCCGAGCAGAGAATGAGTGTGTGTGTTATAATCTGAGCTTCTTTGAGTTTTGTTTGGATAGCCGAGCTGACCATGCGTGCTTTTAGAAGAAGCTGAGGAACAATAGTCTGCTAAGGGAGAGGGGGAGAAAAAGGAGGAGGGGGGGAAGGAAAAAGAAAGAAAAAAGAGAGGAAAGAAAAAACGCTGGTTCAAATCCCGACCCCGGCAGGTTTAGGGTTTATGATATTCATAATAAAAGTGCTTGTGTTGCCTGTATTCATTAGAATCTATTCAATATATTGACTGTTATGTTAGTATCAAATACAATTTCCCTACTTTACTTATGATGTTGACTTAAAAGAATTATCCAATGCAATTACCTGTTAATACACTTTTAAATATAACTTCCCTTGTTTACTCAAGGTATTGACTTTATCTACAATGTGAACATGAACTGAGATAACTGAGATAGTATTGAAATGATACATTTTGTCACAATATTTGACCTTTTACTCACTCCGATTATTGGACAGTTATTAGTCACTTGAAGAGGTTGCACACAAAACGTACAAATAATGTACAAATAATGTCTATCCTCATAAGATAGAGGACAAAATATACAAAACACCACTCAGTAAAAACTTACATTATAATAGAACAATAAACAGCACCACACAAACTGAACAATATAACAATCCTAATAACATTTATTTCAATATTGCGGACAAGATATTAAAAGGAGACCTTTCGAGCCTGGTTGGCCCAGGAGTCTCCTGAAGCAGCTGAGAGGTACCGGCAGGCCAGGAGGGCTGCAGCTGCAGCGGTGGTCGATCATCGAAGACGGTCCAACTATGTCCAGCCCCTCGATGTTCGATGACACGCCTTTTCAATGTTGCATGGGAGTCGGGAACAGTGCCCATGGACTGACAGACCGGGGTGGTGGTTCTCATTTTCAGAAAGGGGGACCGGAGAGTGTGCTGGAATTATCGGGGTATCACACTACTCAGCCTCCCGGGGAAAGCTTATGCCAGGGGGCTGGAAAGGAGTGGAACAGTGGACCAGCTCTTTACCCCCACAAGACTACTGGAGCGGTCCTGGGAGTTAAGCTGGGGGAGTTTGCCCAACCAGTCTATATGTGCTTTGTGGACTTGGAGAAGGCTTTCGACCCAATCCCCTGAGGGGTTTTGTGGGGGGTGCTGCGGGAGTATGGGGTGCCGGACCCGCTGCAACGGGCCATCGTATGTCTCAGGTCCTAAAGTGACCGCTCTTGTTTGTTATGAGCCCCAGCGCCCCCAAAACTGGGGGCTGAATTCTTCATCAGGAGCTATTCCTCACTCTCCAAATCCTCGTACTCCCATGAATCGATACCAGAGCCACTGATGTGACATAGCAAAAAAAACGGTGCGGCGGTTATGCTGCGTTCACACCAAACGCTTTCAGTATACCGCTTCAGTTTACTCGCGCGAGTGAAACGAGGGTGTTCACACCAAACACGAACAATTGCTTTGCGCCGTGAAAAAGAGTTCTATCGACCATGGAATAAATAACCACTAGTTCTGCTTTATACTTGTTCTGGAAGTCCCAAAAACGTCGGAACGTCAAACGCCCTCGTGTTTGGGTTCATAACACCATCTGTAGCCGCACACAGCTCGATGAATTTCACCGACTCCTCCAGGAACTGCGTCTGGCTTATCTCCGTAAAAACACCGCTACGGTTTCTGCCATCCACCATGGAAATAACCACTAGTTCTGCTTTATACTTGTTGTGTAAATGCCACATACGTGGGAACATCAAACTCCATCGTGTCTGGGTTCATAATATTATCCGTAGTCCCACAACAGCGTCTGAATGACGGCCGCTACCAGCGCTACTTCAGGAGGAGCAGCAACAGTTTGATTCAGCAATGGCAAGACGCCGGTGGTGACGGGCAGAGCTTCTCAACGCTGATTCTCAATGCCGATTGGCTGACGCATGACTTTGCGTCACGCAATTTTTTCCGGCGGAGATGGGATATTTCAACTCGCGCGAATTCGCGCCGCGTCCTTCGCTCTGTTCGCGCCGCCTCAAACGTGTCTAAAACGCTTTTTCGCAATCTGGTCGCGCGAATAATTTGCGTCGCGTTTGGTGTGAACGTAGCATCAGACAGCAGACGTGCCTCCAAAACCACGTCCCGCCACTGCATATTAACATAAACCATAAATATGACTCGAGAGGACTCCCCAAGTTATGGAAATATCCATTTTCATATCCCTAGCTTGATGCCACACATGTTTGGTGCACCTTTCTGGAAAGCTTACGACCTGCAGAATCCGCCGAGATAAAGCCTCAGCAAGATATCAACCACATTCAAGCCTAAAAACTGAAATATGACTTACTTATGGATGAAACGATACCACACGGCCTTGCTTGGTATGTATTGGTGCGTATATTGTTATGTATTCTGCTTGAGCAGAGCCCTTCTGTTGTCGAACCAGAGGCGTCCAAGATCCAGGAAGAAAGTTAGGGCATTTTGGCTCTCAGCGGACCTAAACCTACGGTACACAAAAACTTTGCAGAGATACTCTTAACAGATAGTGCTATTTTATAGTAGAAAAAAGCGATGATATGCAGTTTTTTTACGTGTGTTTTTTTTTTAAGTAACCGGGAAAAGCTTGCAGAACCCTGGTCGTTGAGACTGAGGCTGCAGGGTGAGGGTGCTGGTGTGGTCTTCATTGAATACTCCTCTTGTGCTGAAAGGGAGACAGGGAGAGAGGGAGAAAAAGGAGGAGAACGGGTTAGTCACACCCAAATAGGCTTGGACAGGAAATTGCCTTGGGAAATGAGGTGTGGTCTTTGTTCCCCTCCTTAAGTTGTGGAACTTCATTAGTTGCGATCATCAATAGTTAATACATCACTCTTTCAGCACTGCAGCACTCTTGGCATGCAGCATCACTGCAGTAAGATTCCTTATGATGATTGACATTTCATATTCAGCACGATTACTTATATAATTTAAATTGAAATCATACCCAGGGGTTAAAGTACACTACTACTACACTGGCTCTTACTGGGAATCCCCATCAAGACATGGCACACCGACTCCCTCTTCTGTAAGCAAAGAAATCAACAGTTACTTGTATTGATATATTCGTTTTATTTCTCTGCCCAGTGAAACAGGCGAACTCACAGACAGACTGGAAGCCTTGATCAATCAATAGGTCCACGTCAAAAACACTTCTTAAATAAGGCTGAAGGACATTTACGACATCCAGCAGCACTTAAGATCAGTTAGAGAGTAATTTAATACAGCCATCTTTACAGCAATGATTGGGTTTAACTGTGAAACGCAGCAGAGTATTGTCTATGGCTGTGCTCCAGTTCCATGGCTTTGACCACTGTGTTTTATTTCCGCATCAGGAGACGCCAGACTAAACTCTCCGGAGTCTCAGAGAGTGTCTGAGCAGCTGGGAAAAGGGCTCACTGAAAGAACGTTTTAATGCTACCTGGAAATAAATGTGAGACCAATTCAAAAACCAGAGAAAGGAAACAAAGTAACTGTCCCATCCCAGTTGAACACATTGGACAATTATTTGTATTATTTGTACTTTTGTACACAAGAAAATTGTATCTCAGAAAATTTACTGATTTTACTCTAATACTTTGAGGGCTTATGTTGAAAGTGAAGTGATCAAAGTTGCTATTACTATTTGTGTGGTTCTATTATTAATACTCCCACTTGATGAGAATATAGATGTGATGCCGGCAGCATATGTACATCTGAAATCAGATTTAATCAGATATTAATTATTATATAAGATAAATAATAGAATACAACAGGTGAATAAACATAAAAATGATGTAATCCAGTTGATGATGCAGTGCATTATTGTCAGGTAGCGTGGATGCAGTTAAAGTCTGTGTTTTCTCCAGTAGATGGAAGCAGAGGGCTATATCAAGAGAACAAAATTACACGCACGTTGTATTTTATTGTTTTAAGTGCTGCTAAAGTTTTAAGAACCTGCGTTTCTTCTCAAATCATCATGACAGATGGTGGGAATATGGTTGAGTATGCTCCATTGAAATCCATGCACTGTGACAGGCAGTCGGCTGGAACTATTTCTGGTAAAGACTTTGCGTGTGTGTGTGTGTGTGTGTGTGTGTGTGTGTGTGTGTGTGTGTGTGTGTGTGTGTGTGTGTGTGTGTGTGTGTGTGTGTGTGAGAAAGAAAAAGAGAGGGAGGGCGAGAGACCACGTGTCAATTCCAGTCTGCTCTGAAGTCACGTCTTTTCTATATCCATAGAGACATCCAACTTCTTCACACTATTCCAACACACACATTTATTAATTACTGGAGACTGTAATGGTTCTCACCTCTTGCACCTGTTGCCGAACATGAAATAGTCTGATGAACACTACTCTTGTAAGAGGCACTCGGTTCTCTGTATTATACCGTTAACCTCTGCTTCTGCTCTGATCCGCCCCAAAGCAACTAGAGGCCAGAAGTGCGTTTGTTTTCTACAAGCGGCGACGGAGTGAGAGAAGTGGTCAGAACCTGATCATAACTCAACTTGTGCAGAACATCCGCTGTCAGCAGCCCGGTAACTAATGCTCCTACATGTCCTGACGCTCACTGCGACCTTCGTCATAAATCTGTCATTCTAAATCATCCAATAGCTGGCTATTACGCAGGTTTTATGTTTTCTGAATGGGCGATGTGTTTACATCGAAGCTGGAAAGTTATTTCAGGATTGAACACCTTTGCTAGAATGTTCATGAGATGGGTCTTCACAAAGGCAACGATTATTCGTATTCATCTTAGATTTGTTGTTACGTTTTGGTAATTATGCATTTTGTATTTTAACAAGTTAGATTTGGTGTTGCCTGTTGCAGAATTGCAGAAAACAAATGTGCACTTTCCAGTGTGAGGCCTACATGACAGCACTTTGTACTGTAATATGTGCAGCAGTAAAAAGTAAAGAAAACTATTTTGACTCGAGGTCAACTTACTTGCTCGTTCATAAGCTTTCGACTGTACGGCATGGTCTTCATCAGCAGATAGTCTTCGCTCAGTTGTGGAACTGCAGATCTTTCCATTATTCTGAGCCCCCTTTTGTCCACATTGACTTGATACACTCAGTATATGATCTATTTCATGGGACTTGAAATCCACCTTTGCTGATACATATTTGGTATCGTTGGTTGTAGCAGAACAGCTTGTGCATCTAAATCATATTGAATGACCGTCTCCTGATTAACAGTTTGTCCTGTAATCACTTCTCCGTAGTGGCACGATGATAGCATCGTAAACGATTCCAAATAAAAGTGCAGCACACAGTCTGAGTCAGTCTGTATTAAAGTGCAAGTAGTATTTTGTTTTGGCGGTCGGTGGGCAGGAACTTGTGAATGCAGCTTTTTTTGGTTCAGTTAAAGCACTAGTTAGGACACGTTTGTTTTCATTAATAGGTTTAACTGGGCTTCAGCCAGTGCGAGAGGGTGTTTATATTCTGCAGGCGCAGCAAAATGTCACATTCAATCTGTACGCTTTGTTTTCAAGAGGTCATAATTAGCCAGCAGTTTTGAAACAATCACGGCCAAAGTGCACCCAATTTCCCTCGAAGCAAAACACGGAATTACTCATGGTGAGTGAAACTGAATGGTGTACATGTGTGAAACACTTGTGGGTTGGTGTTATTCCATTCTTAACTCTTCGTCCAGTATCAAATGCTTTGTTTCTGGATCAGCTGCTTGAATGTAACTTGGAGGGACACACTTAAAAAAAAGAGAAAAAAAAAAGAAGCAGTTTAACACTTTTACATGTCGGAGCAGCGGAGAATGATTCCTGTTTATTCCTCAAGCTGGAGAGGGTTTGTGAATGGAGGGCACACACACACACACACACACACACACACACATACACACACACACACACACACACACACACACACACACACACACACACACACACACACACACACACACACACACACACACAAGGGAAATTAAACAGCAGCTGCAGAGAAGCGTAATTTATTAATTTATTCAGCATCGGCAAACCTCCCCCAATTTACCTGCCAGTTCAAAGATTTGGAAAAGCAATCTACCCAGTACCCAGGTGGGCTGTTATCAAAAAACATTTTCATATTTGAAAACAATTTTTAACAGAAAAGCTGTTTAATGTTACTCTTATAGCATAATTACAAGTAACTATTTCACTGTACGAACACAACCCAAAGCCTAAATGTGTAAAATAAGAAATGTTTCATTATTTCTTTGCTGTCATAAAGAGGTCAAATGAGTGATAATGTTGTTGTTGCTAGGGCGGTCTGACCAGTTGCTATGCGGCAGCCTCAGCTGTTGTAGGAAATGGCTCTGGTTAAAGTTTGAAAGGAGGGAAGGAAAGAGGGCGATGTAGCCACAAGTCTATTACTGTGCACTTGCGTGTGTGTATGTGTGTATTTCTGTGTTAGCATGTATTTGTGTATTATCATCATACAGGGTGTGAGTCTGTGTATTGATTGTGTGCATATCCTTAAAGCGTGTGTAAATTCATGTGTATCGTGCAGCATTTTGTCATGCACTCATACCTCTGGCTGTTTCGGCATACATATAACGAGTGTGTGTGTGTGTGTGTGTGTGTGTGTGTGTGTTGTAGTTGTAGTACGGCGGTCTCACCTCAAGCCTGAACCCAGCGTAGCCGCGGGGAGGGCTGGGCATTTATGAAGGAATTCTGTAATTTTCAAAACTGTGGTTTGAGTTTCACTCTTTTTAACAAGCTGGTTTGGGCACTGATAATGGAAAACGGCTGCAGAGGGAGAGAGAGAGAGAGAGAGAGAGAGAGAGAGAGAGAGAGAGAGAGAGAGAGAGAGAGAGAGAGAGAGAGAGAGAGAGAGCTGGAGAAAGTGAGAGACTTTTTGGCAGCCTTTGGATTCACTTCCAGTTTCTCAAAATATGTTTTTTGTCGTTCGGGGACTTTTGCATTATCATTTCCGTGCTAGTTAGACAGCAAACAACAGGAAAAGTTGAAGAAGAGAAAAACGGATGTAAAGAGAGCGTGAGATACATAAAAGTTAATGAGTCATCAAGCCCACTGAGTGCAGTGAACGATGAGTCTCGACCACAAAAGCAGAACAGGAATGACTCGGAGAAGACAACCATCTGAAACCTTGAGCGCTGTATTGTTATTGTCATCGTCCACGCCTGAAAACAGGATTCAAGTGGGAGTTTCTTCTCACCTTGGCCGCTCCGTGACATTCACCTTCTTATTGGGGTCCCGTCAAAATGGGCCAATATTCAAACTTGCTGTTTAGCAAATGTGTTTTATTCTTTCTGCTTGCCATGAGGTTTTTATGACATCCTTCACGCTAAATATCCATAAAAACTAAACTGAGAGCCGTAGTAGTTGGCACTTGTGTTCCTCTCAGTCAAGCTGCCAAACCTGAGACCCACTCGACCACGCTTTTATATTCTATGATCGTTTTTACTGTTACATTTCAGTTCAAAATGACAAATAAATAATCTGGATACAGTCATTCCATACAGAGTATATCCTGCAGTACAAGTACACAGAATAAAGCACTGCAGCCCACTCATTCTTATACTTTGGTGGTTGTATAATCGAACTAATACAGGTATGTGAATTGGGCTTTAAGTTTCACCTAACTGTGTTGGAAATCAAAGTTCTATAAAAATGATTACGTGTGCATTTCACAGTTTTCAGACATTTTGTGCTAAAATTGTTGAGAAAAGTGCTATGATGTCCCCAGCGACACTAGTAGTACTTCACCTGGATTACCTGTGTTGAAAAAAACCTCCTCAAAGTACAAAATAAATTGAAGTAGGTCATTTAATGAATTCATGAATTATAATGATAACAAACAACAAAGTTATGGTCACAAATACACTCAGAATTTATGATTTTTTTTACAACTACTACTGATACTAATAGCACTGCTACCTGTGGCTGCGCTGCTGCTGCTGCTGCTAGTATCACCTGTCCTCGACTACAATACAATACTGTAGCACCACTTCTCCTCCAGCCGTCACACTATCTGTACAGTTTATAGGAAACAATAGCTGTGTTTCAAGCAGAACTTCTTCTTCCACATCTGGATGCCAGGTAGTCTGACCCCCCGCTGCACCTAAACACACACACACATTACCACACACACACACACACACACACACACACACACACACACACACACACACACACACACACACACACACACACATTACCACACACAGATACACACATTTGCCGAAGCGACCATGGGGGCCTGTTAAGCTAACGGGAGATATTTAGCCCCCAGACTAGGAAAATAAAAAGTGTAATGTAATGGAGCCAGCTGTAAAAGCACAGAATGGCACAGACCAGAATGCAGCAGGACATTGCCTAACATAGTGTGACTAGCCAAACCTGAGACTGGACTGATTCAGGGTCAGCTCCGACCCTCGGATGATAGTGATGATATCTTCTAGGGGATAAAAGCAGATTGTGATAGGAGTGTGTGAGATTCCCTATAATATAATGACACAATAAGTATAAATTGTAAACTTATTTCTCACACATTAGACTAAATTCACCTTAGTTTCTAACCAATTACAGCTGGTATTTAAATATAATTAGTTTATAGACTAAAATACACTTAGTTTCTGACTAATAACCTGTTAATAATAACATAATCATCTTAGTAACATACCGTTTGTATATGTCTGCACCGTTAAATACAATAAAAATGTGTTATATTTAATTTTAACATTTTTAATATAAATATTTTGATAAAATTAGGAGGGTTTGGACAAAGCTTAGCATGAGTTTGTGAGCATAGATATCCCCCCATTTTAACGATATTTCATTTCAGTGCAATTTCTCCTTATTTTGAAGCTAATGTGTTTCTGTATCCATTAAACCATTATCTATTCACACTTATCTTTGGGGTCGGGGACGGAGCCGATAGCAGCGAACGCTGTATGGGGACATTCATGCAATTTGACACATGACGATGGGCAGAACACACTGAAAGGTCTCCGGCGGGTTCGAGGAAAGAAGCAGCCATTAAGTTTGATGTCAGTGCAAATGCTTTGGAATCCTCCATCTCAACACTGTTGGGAACAAATATCAGCAAATCCTATTCGTCATACTTTAAAGCGATGAGAAAAAGAAACCAGCACAGTGAGGGAAACTTCCTGGCGAGCATTTAGCATTAAACGTCTCTTAAACTAACTCACAGAAGTGATTTTGTCACATTTATGATCATCTGGGGGCTGCAAAACACAAAATGTAGGGAGGGAGGAGAAGCTCTGACTGCATGTACAGTTAAGTATTTACACGCCAGTTGAGCCTGTGTGGGCCACCGGCACTGCAGCTAATAGTATTTAGTATCTTCAGTGCTGCTGTAAATAGGCCGTCTGTCTGGATATATGAGTGTGTGGGATCTGGTGGCTTTCTGAGGTGTTCTTTTATGTATTTTCCTCAACTCTCGCTCTGAAATGTTTCATTAAAAACATAAAAAATGAAAGTTTTCATAACAGCGATATCTTTAACTTCATTTCTTGCGCCCCCACACTCTGAGGTAATGCAGAGCACTAAACTTAACACTAATGTTTCACTAATGCTGCAGTCATGAGCTCATGTTCTGAGCCCTCCCCCTTTCACACTGAGTCCATATATATCTCACTTTCTCTCACTCCCTCTGCACTCTTAAAGGTGTTGAACTTTGTCACAACCTTGGGTTGTATAGTTTTCCTGTCTATAATATACTGTAAGTCCAAATATCACTGATTGTTTATTGTTTTTAAATGGCAAAAAAGTATATTTTCCTGAGAATTATACCTGCGTTGTCAAATATTTGCATTTACTTTTTGACAAAAAATGTGCTTTAATGTGCTTCTCAGGATGTTACAATTATATATCATTATATATCTGTCTTTCTTGCCATCTGCTTCCCATTTCCTTCATCTGTTTATTTTTCCCACTCCCTCCCTTTTCATACCTTCCTCTGTTCTTTTCTCTCTCTCTTTTTTTGTCTTTCCCACTTTTGTCTCTTTCTCTGCTTCTGTCTTTCTGCACACTGAGACGTCTGCGGTGCAATTTGTGGTCCAGAAATCCCAGACACTCTTTGTCACACTCACAGGATTTTATCACCCAAAAATGACCAGCTTCCTTCCTTTTATTAATTAAAAGCGTGTTTTATGTGGAGGCAGTACGTCATCGGTCTACTGAGTCCAAAGGTTACAGTGGGCACATGAGCCAAAAAGCACCTCGTCGTTATTTTCTGTTCTGTGCTCGTTGTTATTTTTACCAAACCAAACCTGTGCCCTGAGGCTTCTACCTGCTCACTTTTGAAAAGTAAAAAAAAAGAAAAATCTAATAAATAACTAAGTTGTCTCCGAGGGAAAGTTTGTCTCGCAGCTGGAGGGTCAAACACAGAACACACACAGACCTGATAAAAGAAAATTGAAATGCATACAACATATAACAAACATATATATAAATCATATACTCATTCAAGCTCACAGTGTAAATCATAAAACAATAAATATCCGTCACGTCAGCTGTCGTAATACGTCTCAGTTATCAATCATCATCACAAATCAGTATTATACGGAAGACTGATCATCAGCTGACTAATTCTGAGCATTCATCAACCCGATGGCTTCAAACTTGTTTCAGGGGAAAAAACGTAAGACTTTGTTTTTAAACTTCAATCATGTTTCAGTACCAATTCTGGTGCATCTGTGCCATAGCAATTTTAAACGATTGAAAGTTTTGAACATTTTTGTGAGATTGTGGCTGGATTTGGTTCTTAACATTATTCATTGAAATGACATTTCTGGATTTGCTAACTGTAGAAATAGTAATTAGGCAAATATCTTGTTGGTTTAAACAGTTAACATTGGCATATTTTGTTGAATTAAAAAGGGTTCAGTAGAAAAACATGTTCATTTTCGCCAACATTTTCTATAGAATATAGTGTTGTTCCGCTATTACACTGAAACTATGCTAAAAGCACCGCCTTTAAAATGTACAAACGAGAAATTATGAGCACCAAATGTATAAAGACTTTACTTTTTTTTTTTTTCAGTCAGAAATGCATCTGTACATCATTGGCGACATGCTGAGCATTTTTAATGCCTTCTTGTATTTTAAATAAAAACAGGCCGACACATTTTTCGCGTGTTATCAGGACGGCATGCCTCTAATTCTCTCACCCGACTCCTTTCTTCGTTTGTTAAGCAGTACATGTATCATCATCTCGTTGTGTCTCTTTTTCCCACACTCACACAAGTCCCACCCCCACACTGAGACCCAGAGTCCCCTCGTGTTTGTCCACCTGTAAATCAGAGTCCTGGGCCGAAGTTATCAGCCCGGCTTACAGCCCGGTATTTACTGGCTGTGAGCGCTGCTACAGGTCCACAGGAATTCCACAGAATTACTACAAGTATGACTTATTACTCTCTGCACACGCACACTCGCTAGTTCACACATGAAAGCATATGAACGTAGGTGAAGTAACACACATGGGCCCATGCGGAGAGCCATTATTTTTTATACTGTTTACCATTCCTGCAAAGGCCTAATCAGTTGATTTACATGGTCCCCCAGCCTGTATGTATTTCTTCTTTTATATTAGATTCAGGTTTCTGTAACGTTTTACTTTGTTTTTATAGGCCAATTTAGAACCACTGAGCTGGCCCCTATTAATGCCTCAACATGCGTTGCACCTCTGGTCCATAAAGCTTGTTTTAATAAAGCCCTTTCTTTCCATTTTGATGACAGAAGGACTGCTTGACAGTCAGTATTCAGAAAAACTGCTGCTGCTGTTTGAGTCAGCGCATTACTTTGCCACTTGAATGATGCAACTATAAATTGTGGGGGGATGAATGGTTAGACAGATGGACAAATGGACCGATCACACAATTTATAAATCATTATATAAAGGTAGGAAGGTGTGAAGAAATTCTAAATAAGACTTGAACGAGGCGAATCAAGTTCAAGTTATTCTGCTTGAGTTGCAGTGGTTTCTTTAATTTGTTCACTCCATGAGAAATGTGGTTGATGGAACACAAACACATTCACACACACCTTTTCATTGCTTTATTACATAATAGAGGTGCGACACTTTGGGCTTGATGTGTTGGCTGTATCCTCACTTTCTCACCCTCATGGAAAGCTTTTTATTAATTCCAACAACTTACTTCCTTCATTTTATTAAAACCTTTCGTAATCAACTGTGAGAGTGTTTTATTGGGACTCGCATCCAAAAACCATGACATGTCTGCATTATATTGACATGTGAAAATGCAATCATGGAGGATAATAATAATAATACTTCTTATTATTTTTGTCCAGTGTTCAATATTTCTTAAGTACTTTTAAATAAAATACAGTTTTCAAAGATGTTTTGGCATCTCTGTCCACGTACGTCTGTGTGCTTTTAATCTGAGTTCATGGCTCTTACTTCCAATTAATTCATAAGTAATCAGAAAACAAAGACATTTTAATCAATAGTTTTCTGAGATTGTTGTGTGTGTGGGGCGACTGTGGCTCAGTGGTGAGCAGGGTCGTCCTTCAATCAGAGGATCGGCGGTTCAATCCCCGGCTTTGCTAGCCCATGTTGATGTGAGCAAGACACTTAACCCTAAATTGCTCCCGTAGCTCTGCCTATGGTGTATGAATGGTTGATAATCCTGATGTGGCACCTTGCATGGTAGTGCCTCTCATCAGTGTGGGAATGATTCCTATGTAAAGTGTCTTTGAATATTCAGAAAAGCGCTATATTATTAAGGACTTTACTGTCCTCGACCCATTCAACAGCATTTTAATGACCTGTAACCGACTGCCATCTTGGCCTTATCATCCAACCTCAGCGTCCGGCCTCCGTGACGGGTTCCAACATCTTTATGGAAAGCCTGAAACCAAAAGAGTGGACGCCGTCGTCGCAGCATATTAACACAGCAGCATATGGTGTTGGAATAAGATGTTCAACAATCACATGTGGGTGTAATGTAGTGCGAGATTAGTTCCCGGCAGTTCATGCTGGTCTCTGCATCGAGGGAGAGGGAAGTGCAGTTTCTGTGTGTTTGTTTGTTTGCTTCTTATCGAAGGCTCCTTTGTGGTGCGACGCTGCACGGCCCTGATGTCCTCTTCCACCACTGCTCCTAATCGTTGCACACAATCACAAACGCGCACACAAACGCGCACACAATACCTACACACAGTCAACAAAGGCTTTCTCCCTTCCGTCTCACCAGTAATTCATTCAAAGACCCTCTTCTGTGGGGAGATGCACATCTCTCGCCTGATATCGTGCTCATATTGCCAGAGATCAGCTTCCTTAACGCCACACCTCGCACAATAGAGCTCCCGTCTGTGCCCACGATAGGCCGTCTCTACGGGGATGGTTGCCAAGCAATGGCACTGAAACATCCTTCCTCCGATGCCAAAGTACAGTGACCCCTGAGGTGCTTCAGGTGACCCCTGAGGTACGTTATCACGCCGTGCACAAACACATGATGCATCTACAGCCTGATGCTCCACATGATGGACACAGTCGGAATCAGATTTGGGGAAATGTTGGACTTATTCCAGCAGCTTTGAACCAGTGTTGAACTTTAGTAAAAAATTCATAATTAAAAGAAGTAAAAATGAAAGAAAGAAAAAACAGACTTTGGATGTGAAAAAAAGAATCACACATAATTTGTAAAAGCAATACAACTGTGACGACTAAGAGACAGCGAAATAATAGAAATTACACTAGAAACCTGAATAAAAAAAGTATTCAGCAATTTCAATCAGTTAATATTGTAGTTTTTAGTTTAATGTCGGAATAAGTTCCTCCAATATGGCATCGTGTTTTGATCCACCAACCACTGAATTTGTTACAGCTCTCGTTTTTCCCTCACAGCTACGAAAGCTTTGGCTCATGTGCATCGTTGTATTTACAGCCATTTACCATTTTTGAAGTGACGTAAGAACATGATTTCTCAGAAACAAAATTGAAATAATTAAAAGCATAACATCAACCTATACTTCTGGAGCCAGGGCCCCCTCCCAGTTTGCAACGCCATTACATCACCGCTCAGAGAAAACAAACCAAAGCACCAAACGATGGTGCTCCCTTACTTTAGAGGCTCGTAAAAGGGCCAATTACACATTACAGAAAGAATAATCGATCAGGTAAGTGGAGGAAAACATAACTGTGGGAATACGGCACGCTAAAGAACAGCTGTTAATCTGCATAACTTCATTTTTAATCAATTTTGAAAGGCCAACAGCTTCCTCACACATGTACACAAACATCAGTAACAGACGCACACTATTTTTTTCCAGTCTCAATAATGCAGCAACACACACATGCACACGCACGCACGCACACACACACACACACACACACACACACACACACACACACACACACACACACACACACACACACACACACACACACACACACACACAAACTGATAACTCAGACAGATGTATGCGACAGATGGAGGTACAGAAACCTGCACAGGTAGTGATAACTCATACATGAAAGCTTGAAACACCGCCGCGCTCACTTTGGAGTCTTTGTTGCCGTTTCCATGGCCACTGCTCTTTGATCCTGAATGAAGCATCTTTGTTTCCACCTGTGACTGAAGATCATTAGATTAAGGTTACACTTTTCTCACCGTCTGATTCCGTGAGACGCTGTCGGGTCTGTTTTTCTGTTCGGGTCTCAGTCAAGCCCCTCTCAATGTTAAAGTCCTTTCCCCTATGCTGTTCATATATATATATATATATATAGCATATCAAACCTCTGAGGGGAAATCACAAAAGATTACCTTCAATAATACAACTTTTTTTCCTTTGCTTTTGGCTGATCTAGATGCTGTTTTGAAGACTTCCCCATCCTGCCAGGTATAAACTTCCACAGTAAACAGTGAGTGTAACATTTCTCATGATTTGAGAATGCAGGATGTAACATACACTGGGGAAGAACATGAACTAACCTGTACAGTGCCTTGCAAAAGCATCCACCCCCTTTACTGTGTTTCCTTTTTCGTTGCATTACGATCTTGAATTTCAATTGATTACAAATTGGATTTTATGTATTTGACCCACACAATATGGCCCAAATTGGTGAGTGAATAGAACATTTTAAAAACTTGCCATGGAGGGGGGTTAAGGGGAAAGCCCCTAAACCACCATCAGCCTGGTGGGAAGCACACAGCCGACACTCAAACTACATTAACTAATCACACAGCACAATAGCATGCAATACTAATAACAATAACAGAACATCTTCATCAAGTAACCAACCACCTGTGAGAATATGACAGCCCAAGTACTTCAGACTGGTCATAACCAACTTAAAAAATATATAAATACATTATTATTGCCATGTTTTACTGTAACGCTGAAGGCCAGGGGGGAACAGCTTCTGGTCAAATGTCTGAGCGGCATGATCCCGATATAGGCTATCATGAAACAGGGTGGTTTACTTTGTAACGTTTTTCACTGAACATTTATCTGCAAAGATTACAGACAGCAGCATGAAGTTCATGGCTCTGTTTGATCTGATTGACTGACCGATGCCATTCCTTCCATGATGTTTATTCCATTCTATTTTTTCTTCTCCTTTTCCTTCCTCTAATTAACTTTCTCTTTGCTCTTTTACATACCCAACCAGCTTTTTTTCTTCATATAACATGTATTACTTCATTGCATTGTTGCCATTATTGTTGTTGATATTGTTGATATTTTTGAGCTCATTGTGTGTATTGTCACCTTTTTAATCCACAAACTATTTAACTTTTACTCTCATGGCGTCTTCTAGTTTTCACATCCTTCACATTTCACACTAGTTTGGCTGCATTGATACACTATTTGTGTTCCTCAATCAATGTATTAATTGTATTAATTATTTGCCGTCTTGTTTACTCCTGCTTCCATGTTAGACTTCAGAGTAACTGTTGCTGTGGCGGCGCTGCCAGCCGTGCAATTACACTAGTTCATAATGCTAATTTTTATGGAGAGCTACTTCATGATCCGTTTGTTTATATTACCTCAACTCTGACAAAGCATGAACTTGGCCTGCAAGATTTCCCTAATTAATTAGACCAAATGTTCCCCTCAGCGATACATTTCTGGATTAGGAGCGCCTCCAAGGAAAAACTATGACATACACTTGGATTTATGTTATTTGTGTTTCTGTAATTGGGAGTCAATCTGGTCAAAATCCTTTAACGTGTATCCACCCTGCCTCTTGAACTCTTGAGTGCTTACATGTGTTATTTTTTCTTTGATGACGATAATCAGTGGAAAGCAGAGAGAGAGAGAGAGAGAGAGAGAGAATGAGGCAAAGCAGCAGTTCGATTAGATAGAGAAAGAAATAACATGCACTGTAATTGAAGAAATAAACTGTGAGAGAAAGGATTTCAAAACAGCTCAGACGTACCTGTTGAACTTGGCTTTTAGGTGAATAATTCTGGCTGTTAGTCCTCATATCTGGGTTGTGTTTTTGACGTACAGAAATATGACAGCCTAAAAGAAAAATCCTACATTTGCAATAAGAGAAGGAGCGAAGAGAAAATAAAGGAAATGAGCGTGTGTGTTACATGAATTCCTGTCCCTCTACGTCGGTTAAGAACACAATATCTGGAACGTATTCTTTCTTCGATGGCAGCGATCAGTCACACAGGATGAAGACACAAAGAAAGAAGTGCATGAAACAGGAAAAGAGGTCAAAATGTGTAGATTGAACTCCTGATTCGAGATGTCATTTGAATATACAGCATGTAGGGAGGAGCAGGTCTCTCTTTATGCACCTGCAGCTGCTCATACATTTAATCATATAATGTTTCACTCGGCTTTTGTTTAATATATGCACATCATTTGCATGTCATGCATTTACATGTTTCTCACACACAAACACAGTTCTCTGACCTCTTCTCCCTGTATTCAGTCACTCTTTTCTTTTCCGATAATGAACTTTATTTCACACATTAAGGTTCAGGTCGAGGAGAGTTTTTTTCTGTGCGTTAATTTGACTAGTCCAGTCCGAGACCCCATCAGAGTGACTCCATCCCTCCTCGCTCGTCGCTGTGGGCGTGTCTACGCTCACCAGCTTTCTCATTAGCAAACATTGTGTAAATAAACAGCCCACCACTTTCTCCAGCAGTTTCTGTGACTTTGTGACAGGCAGCACTTCATCTTGGTTCGTACCGGTTATCTTGGAGGCAAAGCATGCCGATCTTCCCCTCCACACATATTTATCCTCACCTGCTGAAGCCTTAACTTCCTGCCTCACATTTACGTCACCTTTTAGTAATTGTTTCAGTAAATCACTCTTAAAGTTTTTGACTTTCAACCCCTCTCCTTTTTTTTGCATTCCTAGTCAGTCCGGCGATGCCTGGCTTGTGTTTTTCGGCTGAAAGAATTGATGTATTTTTTTTTTTTTGACTTGTGGTGGTCTGTTTTGAACTTACCTCACCATTTGCGGAAGTGTAGCAAAGGTGCCCATCCATCCAAGACTGTATGTGGCCTCCGTTAAACTCTCACCCAGACCTACCGCAAACAAATTGAGTGATCGCCATCTGATTCCAAGCGATAAGTACAGTTCCTGGAAGCTTGAATGTTCTCCACCACCTGATCCAGAAACGTAGAATGACGCCAGGCAGCTGTAACTTCTCCAAATATGTTGTGTCAAGAACATGATCAGTCCTTTGATATATCACACAGTTTATGAGATAGTGTAAACTGACCTCTCTGGTATCCCTGAGCGATGCTGTAGACCCGTTGGCAGGGTGGTCAGGGAACTCCCTGAAAGAGATATCAGATATTTGATGAATGGGGCAGAAATCCTGTTTTGTGTCTGGTTATTTAATCTCATCCCCTCCTTCTTGCTATTACAATGTATGATTTAATGCTCTCTTGTTCGTATTATTTTCATATGTGTCTGTCTTTCTTGATCTATGTGCCCCAAAAGTCTCCATTTTTTTCTCTCGCTTTGTTTTGTGCATCTCTGCCAATCAGATGGCAGAACGAGATACCAGCATTAATGATCCCGGTAATGCTTCTCTCAGTTTCTGGAAATTTCTGCTGAAATGTGCTGAGCAGTCTCATTTTATTGAAGGGACCAACAGTTATTGAAAATATAATGCTTAATGACCATGACAGGAGCTGGTCGAACCCGGCCTGCGTGCGGGTGATGTTGGAGGCTGACAACCCCTCATCAGCGCGTTGCTGCACAGTTAGATTCTAAGCCTAGCGTCTTAGAAAAACTTTATGAAAAGATGGTTATGAGCTCAGTATAATATTGAGGGGAATACTGTTAAGAGTCTCAGTGGAGAGTCGTGTGGTTTCACAACTCTTGGATCAGGCCGTGTTTCGTGGCAACTTTAGTTATTTTAGAGATCGCTGCCATGAAGGTGCAGAAAAAAAGGTTCCTGTGTACAGTTTAACACAGTAGCTTTGGCTTTAAAGCATTGTGTCTGATACAAAACGTAGAATTTGGTTTATTCCAATCTTGTTTGTCCATTCTTACGTCATCTGCATTTGGAGAAGGATCCAAATGCAGATACAACAGCAGTCTTCTGCAGTTAAATCATTTAATAAACAAGCCAGGAGTCTTCCAAAGCAGGAACAGCAGGTTAACTAACATCCATACAGCGATGAAGACTAACCGATACAAGACGGTGGAAGCAAAGAGACAAAATACACAAGAGATGGAGCTAATGAGGGACAGATTTGGCATCACTGAGTCCACATGGCTTAAACATAGATTTAGTTAGCATGAATGGACTTTAGGTCCTCTCGAGGTCTCATTTATTGTTTCACAGTGTCGACGTCATGAAGCCATTTGAGGATTTAATTGCGATTAAGGGCAATAAAAGTAAACTTCATGGACATTGGGTCTGCAATTTGAGTAATACTCTTTGGTGTCATGATGACCTTTGATCAAAATATTGTAATACACACATTAGTCACAAGCAAAATCATTATTGCATGTTTTATTTTCAGTCAAAAACTGTTAAAATTGCAACATCCTGCTCCGCACTGACTTCAGCACTGACCTCCTTAATGTGCCTCATTTGTTTTCTCGGCTCCTCGGAGACCATCTGCTATCATATTTCAGTTTTTTGGCGGTACTGGTGCGACTTCATTTTGTTTTTTACTTTAACCATGTCATTCTACATAATAGATCACATTATTTTATTTTTTTATTAAAATGTTCATGTTTTCTTTGACAATACAAAAAGAGATGAAAATCTAAGAAAGGATTGATCCATTATTGGTCCAAATGACATAAACTAACGTTGCGCACCAGCGTCTGCAGAAGGATCAGACCCTGTTGAGTTTTTCTGCACCTGTAAGCAATAAAAAAAAAGACTTATTGTACAAATTCAGACCTACAATGAACTACAGTACACCGGCCATAACAAGAAAAGGGACTTTTGGGAAGTCAACTTAAAAAACATTTCTGTAGTTTAACATTCAGTTGTTACACTCTTTGTCCTAGCAAGGTGGCTTAATTACATTGAATGTCACCTGTGATGGAAATTAACATTAGGTGAACTACGAGATAATGAAGTGTAGAGTTTGGGGACATTAGAGAGGCTTTAGGATCACACCATTGCCAGCATGTTTAACCACAACTGGCCACTCAGCATTTGATGTTCGACGAATTAAAACTAATCACAGCGCTCTTTGTGTTCCTCTTAAATCAAGAAAATAAATGTATTGAACATTCCTGACTTTTATGACTACTTAGTAGCCAAAATGTCACTATCACAGACGGCACAGCATGCAACAGACAGATCAGAACACCTACACCTGGAACAATAATGAAAGCCAGAAAAAATAGATTATACAGACAAAACGTTTGTACAGCACCTAAATTACAAAATAGAGAACAGAACAGAACGTACATGATACAATTTGGAAGCACATTAGAGTTTAGGGAAGAAAAAAAGGGTGTTTGTGTGTGTACCTTTTATGAATGGGTAGCCTTTATGCAGAACATGTACAGAAAGGAGTACAGTGTGTGTGTGAGTGTGTGTTAGTAGGTGGTGTGTGTGGGGGCTTTCATTTGGACTTTACATCATTAAAAATGGATGTAAAGCAGAAACATTCTCTTCCTATGTGGTCTGTATCACTCAACATACAGAGAATTAGACACAACTCCATGTCTGCACAGTGAAGCTGTGTGTGTGTGTGTATGTGTGTACAATGACTTGTGTGTTTGTAACGTGTGTGTGTGTGTGTGTGTGTGTGTGTGTGGGTGAAAGCCTCCCGTCTCTACATTCAGTGAGCTACAGCGTGTTGATAAAGGTTTGAAACCAAGCCTCAAAAAATGAAGAAGAAAGAATCTGTTTAAAAAAAAAATTAATAATTTCAGCTACGTTGGAAACATCATAATTCATCCAGACATCAGTGCGCATTAAATCTTACTCTGGGAGAGGCGGGCAGAGGAGCCATCATTCTTAAAAAAACATTTTGCTGTACAAATGTTATGACAACCACGTCATTTTTCACATATTTTTGATACCGCCGAACGTCTTACATATTTCGTCTTGGGAGAGATAATATGCCAACAGTTACAACAGCTTTGACCTTTCTCGCCGTACCTCCATCCTGCCTGTTCACCTTCCAGAGTCCAACTCTTCTCTCTTTCCGTCCCCATTCTTCACCTCCACCTCCCTGACTTTCTCCTTCACTTCGTTTGTACTCTAAATGTATATGGACTTCTTTCCTCAGACCTCCCTTTACTCACATCTCTCTTCCACCTTTTCCACCATCCTTTTCTTCTTGCTTTCTTTTCCTCACACTTTCTCTCTCCTCACATTTCTTATAGAAACCATTGAAAACATTACCGTCGCTCCTCTAGAGACAACATTTAGCCGAGATATATTTAAAATGTTAAACTCTAATCCGGTTCTGTATTTAAAGACAACCTAGCAGACAGAAAATGTCTAGCTAATATGCACGCCTTAATATTTGTATAATGTATAAGTCATATCATCATTGCAATATTGTACAATGTCATCGCAGATTTTCCTCATATCCTGCAGGCCTACAATATAGAATATATGAAGGACATGAAGATGAAGATGAAATTGGAGAAACGCAGAAAGACAAAGAGAGAAATTAGGATTTTTTTTCTTTTTCTGAAGAAGACAGATGTAAGAGGATTTCTCCTCGGATAGAAGAAGATAAATCACACTGATATGTCGAGAGAGAATGAGAGAAAATGTAGTAAAGATGTTATATTCAGAGCAACAGAAGCCTCAACAGATACAGAAAGAGACATGCTTGAGGGAAAAGACAAAAACAAAGAAAAAGAGAAGAAGAAAAAAGACGAAAAGCTCCTTTTGATCCTTCCCATGCTGCGGCAACACTCCCAGTAATCTGAGGACTAGATTGAGAACACTTCGTGTGATTGGTGTAACGTTAGCCTCTGTGACCTCGCAAAGCACTTAACGAGGAAATGAACGCCACACTCTGGGTAATTTGTGCCAATTAACTACCATGGCAACCACTAAGGTAAGGATATCAGCTGTCCTTTAATCAGGGTACGGCATTATCTTAGGTAATGCTGAGAAACGTGAGAATTCACACATATTGACTCATAATGACTCAGAGATCTCTCTCTCTCTCTTTATATATATATATATATATATATATATATATATATATATATATATATATATATATATATATATATATTTAAAGTAAAGAAAAGGCAAAACAAAGATTGTGACCTTAAGTTGAGTATCACTGCTCTATAACATTCTTTTAGGTTTGTAGCACTATTGCAGTCAGGGCAAAGTCAAAAATATCCCCATGGAAACAAACACATAGCTAGTGTTAACTTTAGCCAATATTAGCTATTGTTAGCTAGTTTTATTGTTACTAGTATAATGTCCCCCCTGATACTTAATTTTTTTGGGTTCTAGATCTTTACAGACTATCGATCCATATTTTGATCGTTTTCTGCACTCTGGCACCTTAATTACATACAAAGGCGATGCAAAGACGTGAAAAACACAATTATGTCAATTAAGTTTTCAACTTGGGCGATAAATTTGCATGAATATTACAAAAGCCTATCAGCGTTGAGATTCTCCTGTCAGCACTGGCATCTTGACATTGTTGAATCAGAAATGGAGGGAAAAAATAACCACGAGTTCTACAACAGTACCTCATAAATCATAATTCTGTGTGTACAAATGTAACATTATGTGTATAAACATCGATGTTTAATCTAATTTAGATGATGTTATTTTGAGTGTTGATGGAGCAGCTACTATATAAGCACTGCATAGCCCTGATTGATACAAACTCCTTTCAGAAAACAAGCATTTTGAAAATCTTTGAAAACTTTATGTCGTTGTCTCGTCATAATTTGTGTATTCCAAATAAATCACCGCAAAATCTTGGGTTCATAGACATTACCAAAACAGAAGGTTTTCAGTATGCACACACTAACCAAAATCCTGGTTTCTTTTCTACACTGTTTTATATGGACTAACTTTATGTTGAATGTTGTTAAATAAAAAATGGAAATAGCTGCAAGCCGTAAAATATAGGTGCACAAATCCCATCACTACCGTTATTCTTTTTCAAAACCCGTTCACATGCCGCAAGAAGCAACAGGGTTTATGGGAAATGTGGTCTTAATTTTGAGGTGAAAAAAATGTAGTAGCACCTTTTAATATGCTTTATGAGAATCAACTTAACACCATTGTTCTTACACAGTAAAGCCTACCCATGTGGTCTGTGGCTGGACAAACGCCTGCTAAAATTCCCGTACTCGCCGTGGAAATCTGCTTCAGGAAAGAATGAGTAATGCTCTCACTTCTTTCGACACTATGGTGTTGAGATGAGCGAGGCAGGTAACCCCCAGCTGAATACTCGTCTGTGTGATACGGAGCTTGGAGAGAGGTCGCATGTTCAGCAAGCTTTCCCCGAATAAATAAAAGGTTAAAAAGAAAGTCAACATCCCGATGTTTCCACTCAAGCACTGACTCGTCTCTGCCGGGGTTGGTCGTCCTTGTAAGCTTGTCTGGTGTCTGGTGGCATGAAGAGAGGGCAGACGGATGACAATTGAGCATTTTTTGGCTGCTATCCCTCCTCTCTTCCTCCTCATCCTCAGCTCCTGAGCTCTCCACATGGTTTCCATTTTCTTTGCAGGCCGCAATGTCAAAAATCACCACATCTTTGGAATCGACAATCGCAAAAATATGTTTTTTCATCTGTATTTAGGCTTTTCGTTTTTTTTAATCCACGACTGACAGATATATAACAGATAGAAAAAGGGGAAAGAAACATATCCCGAAGGTATTTCCATTCTGTCTCTAATCTCCTCTGTGCTTCTGTCCATTGTGGCAGAAGGGAAGTGGTTTCTGCAGTGATGGCCATGTTGGTGAAAAACATCAGAGACAGACAGATAATTACATTGTCAGACTGCGGAGATCCTACTTTGTGTAATATGCGTGTGCATCCAGATTTATCCACGCTAATCTGTAATCTGTTTTTAAGTGTTACAATCTGGCTTGTTTTAATTTATTACAAACACATTTTTTTCAAATTTGTTGTAATGCTTCAGACATTTGGCTGAATCCCAAAAGTTTGGACTTCCCTGAGAGTGCTCCAACCCTGAACTGTACTTTTGCTAAACCAAGGCGAGCCGGGCGATGTCCCTTAGAAGAAATGAGCATCTCCAAGACGGCGCCTGTGAGAATTGCTGGAGTTCTACATAAATTATTTGGCTTTCCAGTTCGTGACAGTCAGTCTTCGACCACACTGGGTGGCACTTAACTTTCAGAAGACCGTTGGGAGGAACATCAAGCATGTTTCATTGCAACGCTATGCACACATGGGTAATATGATGAAATCAAATGTGTTAATAAAAACTGGTCAATAAAGGATTTTTTTTTACCAGACTGTATTTGCAGTAGACATTATATATTGGAAAGACAGGCTTTTTATTTTAATCCAGAGACTCTGTATGGTAAAATGTGGGAGAACCCGATTCTTCCCTTGAAAACGGCAATGAAGTGCCTTTATAGCTCCAAGCTGAGGCAGTGGGAATGTTCAGGGACCAACATATGACTGTGCAGTGAGCTCATAAAACATATTTGAAGCTATACAACTGTGATTCAGGGTTACGCTGTAAGAACCAGTGTTCATTGTTCTTGTTAACATGCCAGGGTTAATTTGTTCAGATGTAGAAGGATTGAAAATGAAACTCATGTTTTCAGCCCCGTCTCCCCAAAATGACGTTCCGATACGAAAGCATTGTCAATCACATCCCAAGGAAAGGTGTTCATATCCCGTGTGAACCAGGAACTTTTGTTTTCTACCCATAACAAAGATGTGTTGTAGCGCTTGGGTTTTTTGTTTCAATTCAAGTGTAACCAAGTGTTTCAAAATGTTTCAATCTGTGACCGTAATCTGTGAGAAAATGTGCTTTCTTCGAAACGTAATTGAGAATACAGTTTAGGAACGTCACATTATGTATGATTTTCTACTCTTTGATCTTGAAGATGTACAATATGAATATAATTCAGTTCAACCCAAGTTCAAACCACTCTCAAGAATATGTACAAATAATCATCTTAAAAAGTCTTTGAAAGAGTGACTGCATCTATGAGGCTGAAAAACAAGTGAATAAAATAGAAAAATAAAATCTTCTTAGGGCCTACATTGCTGAGTTATGGACATGTTTTATCTCATTGCCATTGTTTGTACTCATTTTAACTACAGTTAGTGAATTGTTGTAATTGTATTTCCCTAAATCATGACCTAAACGACATTATCCATAAATAGACAAGTGTTTGTGCGTTCCTGGTTTCTTACATTTGACCTAAGACATAACATACAGTATGTCCTAGGCATCACTAGAAGGCCTTTGGTGGAGGTCCCTGATAACAGCAGCAGTGCTATTATTGTTACCCTGGTTTATGGGGTCAGTGACTTGTCTTGCTCAGGTCCTGGAATGAAAAATGTTGAAAGACCGGATCTAAGCCATCATTTGTGTATCTAACTCTCAGAAATGCAATTTCTCTGCCAAGCAGCACTCGGTCACAAAGATTTAACTAGCCAGCTCTAAACAATGGTCTCCTGTCAGCCTGATCAAACACTGGAAGGAAAACACAGAGTGGATGCTTTGAGGCCTTACAGCCAGGCTCAGTACAAGCAACTAGTGGGCACACCCACTTACAAATATGCAACCACAAAGACACACACACACACACATAATCAAATGCGTACGTCCCCAGGTGTGGATCACAGCAGGCATGCAAACGCACATGCATGGATGCACACACATACTCCAGTCCCCGCTTCGTTTCATTGGTGTAGAAATGACTTCACAGGTTTGTGCGACCCCTGATCGAGGAACTCTGGGTTGTTTGGGGAGCTTGAGACCAGCCCAGAGACATAGTTCACATTAGAGTTAGGCAAATCTGGGTCAGAGGACACACAACAAGTGGGAAATTCCAGGCCTGAACACAGGTTTAAGAATATAAAATAAAATGGTAGTATATACACCACAAAATAATATTAGGGTGAACATACGACAGGGTCTGACTAATTTATTAAAGCTTAGTTGCGAACTAAAGCAGGACTCATAATAAATACTTTGTTAGCACATTAAAGGGGACGAGCAGTAAAAGACAAAGACACTGATGTTGAACTTCAATGCAAGAAAGCTAAGCTAAATATTGTCTTCCTCAAAACACTGCCGAGTAAATGCACTTACACATGTGTGGCCCACAGGATGAATAATAGGTCAACATGACACCGTATTTATATTTCCTTTAATAAGTGTCAGGTTAGCATGGTTTAGCAAATTGAAGGGATTTGCTTGTTAGTCAGCAGCCTTCTGGGTCCAGCTGGCATCTCTCCCTCTCACCGCTTCATCTCTTCGGTCGTTCGGCAGAAAGTGAGCATTGAAACTTTGATGCCGAGTGACACGGTGATCCCTGTTCTTCAGTGTCTGCCACGGAGCGTAGCAGCAAACTGTGACTCTCTTATTTATCGTAACATAAACTCTCACACTCTTTGAAAATGGCTACGCACTAACCTACACGTGATTTTGCTCCTATATGTGAAACATTGGCCGCTGTGGTTCATACAAGAGACCGGCTCAAGTGAAATACGATTTGAAATGAAGCGATCAATCATGTTGGACGGTGGTGTTCTTCTGTGCAGCCACAACTTCAGCGTTTGAAAATGATCAGATTTCCCTGGCTGACTGGCTAGTTTGGCACTGCTAAACTAAGCTGTGGCTCAATGGTTGGAGCGGGTCGGGGCCACAAATTTGGGCGGTTTAACCCCCGCCTCCTCCTGTCATGGAGTCAAAGTGTCCTTGAGCGAGACACCGAAACCCCAAGTTGCTCCCCTGGCGCTTCACAGCAGCCCACTGTTGGAGGTACAAAATTTCATGTATGTGATGATAGAAATAAAGTTTTTTAAATACATGTTCTTTTTTTCTGTTGTTTTGCTTTGAAAAGTATAGCTCATATATCTTTGGAAACGTAGCTCATGGTAGATGTTAGCATGTTCAGAAAGAGACCACCGTGTATTGGCAGAAGTCTTACTTTAAGGCAGCGTGGCATACAGAATGACTCAAACACTGACAGCGGCTCCACTGCAGGTTGCCCATCCCATCCCTCTGTCCGATGAGGCGTCCTGCCGCGGGCTATCATCTGCGGTGCGGAGGTCTTCGCCTACCTCGTGTGCTATGCACGGCTCTGCCGCGGCTTATCTCGTGTATTTATCCAGCGCTGATCCACTGTAGGTCTGCCTGGAAGCTGTAGCCTAGTCAGGAATTCAGAGTTGTGACAAGGTTTACGTTGGCCGAACCGCCTGAAACTGGAGCAGAGCGCCGCAATGCAGTCAAATAAATCATCTAAAAAGGGAGAGATGACGCAGGGAAAGACAAACAAATAGCTTTTTGCAAAACACTGTTTCAAGCAATGGCTTTTTTGGCAAGAGACGGCGGGAGACAGAGAGAAGGGCGGAGAAAGGCACAGACACAGAGAGGCAGAAAGAGATCCAAAATGTTGAGATAAAACGTCAGGTGAAGTGAATTTACAGTAAAGACTTAAGTTGAAGATTGCGTTCCTGAGGGCCATGATGTGGTCAGTGGTTTTATTAATACCTCAAAGCTTTAGACAACCAATCTTCTACTGTGTTTAAACAATGGCTGATTTTCTATGAATCCTCAACTGAGTGTGTTTCAGGAACAAAAAACACAGACAGAGAAACCGAGTAATGACGAGAATGAAAACACAGGATGGGAGAGAGATGCTGATGTGCTTCCACAAAGCTCAGCTTAGATTTTATTGTCTTATCCATCAGACAGCGAAAGGAAAAAGAGAGAAAAGAAAAAGGGGAGTGCAGAGAGAGATATCGAAGGAGAGAAAAAGTAAAGGATTGTGAATGACAAAGCAGAACCCAGGAGGCTTTTGTAACAACACCAGGTCTGATTAGAGCAAATTACTCCTCTCTTTTCCAATCAGTTTCAGCATGAATGAATCTGTTCCCGCTGGACATCTGCCACCAAAGGCTCAATACAGCGTTTAGAAATGCTCTCCCTCTCCTTAGCAGCACAACTTTAGAAAAAAAGTGTCTTAAGCTAAAGAAACATAACCATAAAATGACACTTTAGCCGAGTGGATCGGGAGAAAGAAAATAGTTGACAGTGTTTGCAGATATTTTCCATTTTTAATTGTGCTTTGCCTCTTTCTGAGTCCTTGTCATTCTGATTCGTTCCAAGTTAAGTTTTTGTATTTGTATGTTTTTTTTTCCTTATACTTGTATTTGTTCAGCCTGCCTGGAACCAGCTTTGTGACATTAAATCTCATTTCAGTTCAATTCCACCTGCCTGCCTGGTGTACTGTATTTGGGTCCTCTTTGAACTGTGAAACTGTAAAATAATGCAAATTTGTTGTTTACCTGACATGTTAAGCAATGCCGTTTAAAAAAAAATCTTTGTATGTGTTATTTTTACTTTTGGATTGAAGGAAGGTTTTTCCAGGAAAAGTATAAAATAAGTATATGATCTACTTCAGATCCCAATTGTTTAAAAGATTGAACAGGTGTTTTTGTTTAATCCCTAAATCTACAAATCCTCTGTATATTTTCTAAAGTATGAAGTACCGTGACAGTTTATAGAATTAATTACTTCCACTTGTTTACAAGTTGTAGGTAAAATCTCTTGCAGAGACTTGCAACTCAAAGTCAGCGTTTGATTGCGCAATGACTCAGTAACTGTAGACAGCAACAACATCCATTAAAAAAAAAAAAAAATTGAATGGAAGCTTTCGGCGTTGACTGTTGAGAAACAAGTATTCGTGAGCTTTGTTGTGAGCTTGACAGAAATGGAAAAAAAGAAACATATTGCTTTTGTTATTTCTTGCATTTTAATGTTGGAGTTCTGCAGCTGAATGACTGTAAAATCTTCAGTGTTGCAACCTCCCTGAGTGTTTTCAAAACAATCCCTGTTAGCAACTGTCAGGATGGACAATGAATTGCTAGCAAACACTCATCATACATCCTCAGCAGATTATTTCATGCCTCAAGGCTGTATAGCACCGCCCAGTTACTCCTCCTCAGTCTAAACAAAGCCTGATTTTTTATTTAATTTTTTCGGACATCGCCACTGATGAGGGTCCTGAGAGACACAGATAGATGATCTGACTCTTCAGAAACATGGTTCACTCCACACCCAATCTGGAACTTTCTTGTACTGATATTTAATCCAGCCACAACGTGCACTGACCCATTCTAAATGAAGCTAGAGCGACCAAATGTGATGTTGAAATAAATAGCACCAAAGGAAACAGGTATCCTCAGGCCTCGAGTGGAGACGCTGTGCTGCGACTAATACATTTGACTTTTCTGTTGATTTCTTGAACATTTTACTTCAATTTTATTTCACAAAATATCTGTACTGGGCTTTGGGATGTGTGTTTCCTCCGCCCAGCTGGTGATTTACAGTGAGAGATTCCTTCTCACAGCAGAGACTAAACATGTGTGTGTCCTGGCTGCATGGGTGTTATGATTAAGACAAATTTCACAATTACAGACTCAGTCATATTATACTTCCTCTCCCCGTTTCTGTTTTGCTCTCGACTCCTCATCAATCTTTCCTTTTACCTCATAAGATTTACAGTCCTTGTTCTCCCCTTCTGTTCTTTCTCTCTTCCACTTGAATTTTCTCTTGCTTTGTTTTCTACGTCCTCTTGATGTCCGTGAGTTTAAAGAACAACCTCCGGAATCATGTTTTTGATCCCTGATTGGCTGATTTCTCTATCGCCGACCAACAGGAAGGAGTTTAACAATCCAAAGATAAAGTATCTTGAGCTTACCGCTTAATCTTTTGATTTTACTAGATTTATCAGATGGTCTTCAAAATTTCAAAAAGTACAAATAGCAGTTAGAGCTCACACACATTTTGCACATTTATGTACCTACAATAGCACTGCAGTACTTGTAGTACTTTGCTTTCACAATGTAACGTTCACTTACCTTGTAGGGGATGGAAACATATGCAATTTCAAAACAGAAAAAGGGTAATTGGCAGAACTGATTTCACAACCGCTTAATAGTCAAGTCAATCGTGTTTGCCTCAGGGAGTTTTAGAATATGCACAGTATACCACACTCGAGGGAAATAAATAAATATCAGATGGAAACAAGAAGTGAAATCATTCATTCATTTGTGTAATCGTGATCTCTCAATGGGCTCTCAGGGAGTCATATATGAATCAATAATAAATCAGTAAATGTTCTGTTTTTGTTCAGTTACAACTAAGTTAAACTATGTGTGTGTGGGTGTGTGTCTGTGTGAAGCTCCATTCATGTTCCCCCCCCCCACACATTGTTCTGACATTGGTATCTGGCCCACAAAGGGAAAATATACAACGCTAAAAACAATAGCCTTAAACGTTGTACATTCTACTCAATTAAATGTCATTACATGTGTGTAACCAATAAAAGTTAATAGAAAGTGTGATTAACTCAGTGTGCAGTAGTACACCGAGTGTGGTTGGAGTCTGACTGTGCTCCCACTGCAGTAAACTCCTTTCAAGGTCACGGTTTGGAGGAATCTGGATGGGGGATAAGAGTCTGAGCAGCAACTGAAAACAAGATTTATTTGAAATAGCTGATATATTTGTCTGATTGCTAGTGAATTAATCAAACAAATTACTTTTTTTTCCTTCCAGATCATGGACACGAGAATCACACAGTCCCCAACCTTTCTTATTTTTACCGCCTCAAAACCTTTCTGTACAAAGTCTGAGGTTCCTGTTCCTGTTCCTCCCCTGAACAATGCGTTACCGTTACATACAGTATGTCCATGTTGTGTTGTACTTCACACAAGAATGCGGCATCAACAATAACAGCCATGAATCCTTCTGTGCTTCCTCTGGTGTCAAAATACTGTAAGTTAAGCAAAGTTCAAGTAGGTGAGGCAAAAAAAATGCTTTGTTCCACAAGTGTCGCGTTAAATTCGTAGCCGGGTGGAAATGAGGCTTATGAGAGCTTCAGCATCCGCTGTCACAGGAGACGTCCATGGAGCCGGAGTGCATTTCTTTATTTTTGCTTCTTTTTTTTTTTAGCTTTCTTTTCACGCCATTTTTACTCCTAACTCGAACCATTCCATCTTGGCTGCCGGCTACCCAAGGTCGTTAATGGCGCTCTATACCCGCATGGACTGATGGAGAGCCAGCACACACACATACACACACACACACACACACACACACACACACACACACACACACACACACACACACACACACACACACACACACACACTAAAGTGCACTCATCATGCATACGTACACACCCACACACGGCAGAATGATAGTAATTGAAGTCCAGAGTATCCAGGAGTGAAAGCAGGAAGAACGTCTTAAAACTCTGCTCTCCTGAGCATCTTAAAACTCTTTTATTGACTTTTATTGTGTGCTTTGTGTGTACGGATGAAAAAACATGCTTTATTTTTCCTGCACCATGTGTTCTGGCATTGTAACGTGCACATGATACCATTTGGTTGTAAAATATGTACCAGAAGGGCTTGGTATTGTTTGAGGGCGAAAGAAAATGTCTCCCTGAGGATCATGGGATCATCGGAAGAGGCTGTCAGGGCGGCTAAATGACAGCGAACACTACACAGACCTCCTCCCGGGGTGTAAAATCAATCAGAAAACAAATGATGGAGCAACATTTTACATTTGAACCCACAAGCTTATGGCTGCAGCCTTACGGAAACGGCCTGGAATGTTTCCCTGCATCATGCTGCCTCTTTCCACTTTTCATGGAGAAAAAAAAACAAACGAAAACTGTAATTTATTTTTCCAAAATAACCCCAGCAACATATTGATTTCTGAGAAGCACTCTTAGGCAATTCGATCACATCTCTACAAAATGTTCACGAACAAATGCAGGCACATAAAGACGTAGACGCCACACGGCACTTTTCACAGATTTGCAGTTTCACACTCACAAACCCAGCCGGCTCAGAGCCAATCACAGCGCAGAGGGTTTAGCTCTCACAGGGGAGCCAGCCAATTAGAGAGACCGGTAATGTGGCCCATATGAGCAGGGGCTTCTGGGTAGACCCAGCAGGTGTCGCGTTGATTATGATCTGACACTCTTGTCGGCTGCTAACTAGAAGCATACCTGACACGGAGGAGGGAGCTCCACAACAAACTCTTGATGCATTTAGAGTTACACTTGTCCTGTTTAGTGACGTCAGATCATAAAGACTGTCGATTGTTGGGATCACACAAGGCGTCGAAACAGCAGCTTAGTGAACAAGGAGCATCTGTTGTGCATCTTCCCTCTTGTTGTTCGGACACATCATAAGGCGGTAAAAGTCCCAAACAAAAACGCATAATCGGGATCAAGAAAGACAAAAAGGCTTCATGTTTCTTAGCCCTTTACAATGAAACATGTGAACGGTTAACTCGGGGTTAAAGCATCCGATTCTATCCCACTGTCAATGTCACTTTGGAGATCTGAGTGAAAAGATGTTGAGACGTCCAACTTGGTCTCACGATGTCCTCTGTTCATGTCCCGTGGCTGTATTTAATTAAATGTGCCGCCCGTTCGCTTCTTCCGGCGCCGTCTCCCTGTTTACATTTTCTGTCCTGCATGGAGTCTGTAAACATTGCTCTCGCTGGTTTTCATGGAGGAGAAAACAAATGTCTGCTATCATTTCCATGCAGCCGCAGTGATAACACTCATTGCTCTGGAGTTTATTTGCAGGAATATGAATTGTTTTGTTCTCCTCCCCCCGCCGCTCCCCCCGACATGGGTTTCTACATGAGCTTTCCATTATACACAAAACAAAATAATATGTTCCTACCCGGTGTTTTTTTGTCACACATGAGACACGGACATAATGAGTTTTTGTCTTGATATAGTATAGAAAGGCTGTGTAAAAAAAAAACGGTTTGACCTTAATCTTTAGTTTATTTCAATCTATTCCCAACACACCGTGACATTTTAATCAACAGACGCAATGTTTTTGTTTGTTTTACTTTTAAACAATATGGACCAGAAATACATGTCGGACTCATATTTAGCAACCTCATCCGTATTTTAACAGAGGGCACCACATATATAGACATATACTGTACACACCAGCATGGCCTCAAAGCAATAGCACAGCATTTTGGAGAACACGATGACGTGCTTATTTGCCAAGTGTAGGATGCAAAACCCCGTACAGCTGTCTGTATGGTGAATATAAGGCTACCGCCGTTAACCTAGCTTAGCATATAGACTGGAAACAACAGTAAACAAGCACCTCTAAAGCTCACTATTTAACATGTCATGGCGTTTGGTTCATTCGTACAAAGTCAGAAGTGTATTTATGCATTTGTATCTCAATTTACGGAAAACGAAAGCATGAGTATAAATCAAAGCAACGTTATCCTCATACACAGTTTGTATCATATTTTATTTGATCACAGACATCACTTGTATAATAATTCTATCTTTGAATTTCCTGAACATTTTAAATGCTCTTAAAACAGGTGGATGGAAGTGCACCTATAATAGTTTAATTGGAACATTAAAAGGTAACCATAAAAGATACAATTATATTTTTTTCAAAAGGTTCATCCAAGCTTAAGATGTAATAAAACACTGAATCTTGACATGGCGGGGACATTTTGACTGTGCTGACTAAACGGTTGCAGCATTGTGTCTTCATCCAGCAAAATAAGCTTTTCATTGTACGGAATAACTGCCTGTTATCTGTGCATATGGCAATAAAAATATCTTGAATCTTGAATCTTCAACTGTACAACTACAACTGGTTTTCTCAGAATTGGTAGATGGAAGAGACACAGCGCCGGAGAGGTTATCTTTTAAGATTTGTCTACATAGTGAATCAGGAAAAACAAGATACTCCGCTACATTATCAGACATTTCTATCTTACTGAGTTATATGTGAGCAGTATTTTACACACATAAACACTATTAATTTCCCCGTGCTTCTCTGTAATGTTTGGACATACTGTGTTCCTGCAAACATCAACAGTTAAGATGTTATCCTGTGGCCGCCTTCCTAAACACAGATGACCAAACAATAACCTGTTGCATTGCAACGGGTATTTTTAGAATGAAAACATATCTTTTTAAAAGTCTTTAAGGAGGACCATATGATGCCAATGAGTGTGTGTGTGAGTTTTAGAACCTGAGGAAGATGTACAACTATATTTCATTACTTTTTTTTTATTTGGATTAGCTCTTTAAAACTTTTTCAATCTTAGATGTAAAATGAATAATCACATGTTCTATCTTCTTCTGGATCACAAGTATATCATCTAATAATATAAAATGATCACTGGAATATTTGGTGACTTGATGATCAAAAGGAAACAAAAATCTAACTGCATTTACGTATGTTATTTCACCGCAACAGCAGCCCTTAAAGATCCATCTAAACAACTACACAATACATTTAAAAAGGCCCTTATCTCTAACCAAGGCCATATGATGCCACATGGAGGAGGTGAACTGCCTGGTGGTTTCATCTGAGGGAAGTTTGTTCAAGTCATCTGTCCATGACATGACAGTCAGACTTCTGGCTGTGGTGGAAATCAAACACCCGCATCTTATCTCCACTTAAAGACCCCCTTCCCTAACTTCTTTACTTTGATCCTGTTTGATGTAAAGGGGGACGTTGAGGTAAATAGGAGGATGAGTGGACTTGTGTAAAACAGTTTGCTTCACTGAAATTAAATCTACTGAATGGGTGAATATGTATTGCCAATCTAAACTTATATGTACAACCTTGATTTACCCTGTTGGGTATTACATGTCAGCATGTTTCCATGGAGAGAAGGACACTAAACCTGATACCACCCACTATTTAGACATCCCTCTGTTTTTGTACCTACAGTTTATTTCCTGGAGTGTAAAGGTTAATGTCTGAGGATCTACAGCATGACATTTTAGGACTTTTTTTTTTCAGTGACTCCATGCACCAGATAATTACAACAGAATAGTGGTGCTGCTGCAGGCCATGGAAATGCGATGTTTTAACATCCTACTGTATTTGCACCGAGAACCCTAAAAGATTGATTACCTTCAGGCTTCACAGTATTTACATTGTAATGGATCGACTTTTCAACGCAAAGAAAAACTTGTTGACGCCTGTGTGATGTTTAAAGTCCTTGTGGGAGGTATTAATCACTGACTAAATATAAACTACAGTAGATGATTCACTCCCTTTTGTATAAAACAAACATCCCAACAACCCTCAGGAAAACACGATCAATGTGCATGTTTTTCATCACTCATATTGATGTTTCATGGTATCAGTCATCTAGTTAATCACTGACATTTAAAGCAGATGATCTATCTTAAAGCGGCACCCCAGTGATTTTGTTGGGCGACTCAAATGCTGGGATGGATATCCTGAGTTTTAGTACCCAGTTTAGGATAGACTCCTAAAACCCTGGCTCCAACATTTCCCATGATACATTTCCATTTTTCCCATACTGTTAGGAACTTTTCACACTGGGTGTGACGGCATGTATTGTGTCCACAGCATCACGTCAGCTCATACTATTGATCACAATCAGTATTGTTGTGTGACAGTATGAACAGAATCATGACATTGACAAGAAAGTCTATTAATTGCGTGAGGAAAAGTCATTATTTTATTGATTGGCTTGTTTTATCGGCATCAAACCAGCTGCGTTAAAAAAAAACTGAGTACACAAGTTTTGGAGGTGATGGAGATCGGCTCAAAGAGATGGATTGGGTTTGAATTTGAACTTTAAACTTCCCGATAACACCCACATTTTTTAAACTCCATGCCCAGGTTGTAACATAGGCCTTTTTAAAAGTTTATAACTTTGTACCCTCCAATACCAAGGTAAGATCACTCTGCTGACTTCATCCCGGTTACTTTTCAGACATTAGAAAGCCACAGAAAGACATTATACAAATGATTTCACAGGCTGAGTAATGCTCCTGTTGATGAGAAAACTGAAGTTCATGAATCAAATCCCAACCAAGAGTTCAATGTGCGACCTTTTAAAATAACTGGAATGTGTGGAATATTATAAATTGAGGATATCTAAGTTAAATAGTATCCAGGGGAGTGGGGAGTCTGTAAATTTTAAATGGAGTGTCACTTTGGAAAGGATAAGTCTACCGTGCATAGCTGCATCACTCTCTGATTAACTGGTATGTGAAATAATACAGAGATGAAACTATTCTTCATTTTTATTGGTGAACCACAGGGTTTCCTTCAAGGACCTCTTATGAGTCCCCAGTCTCCACTCTGACAGTCACTACAGCAGGAGGATGAAACTTATCCACCAGATGTGGCAGGAACACTCTCCGCCGGCAGTCGTATCCACGCGGACACATCTAACAGCCGTAACAGGGTCAGCGCTTTGTGTTAGGTTATCAACACATTGAGTAGAACTGATGCTTTCGTTGGACCAGGACTCGGCATTAGACTGTAACTGAATACAGGCGGGTGTTTTCAGCTACACGGGCGCATGTGACAGCAAGATAAACACACGTTGAAATACTAAAATGAGAGGAGCTGCGCACACAGGCCGCAGAGGGTGAGGCGGCATTTTAAGCACACACCTACCTTTGCTTGGACCCCACATCTGAAAGCAATTCCATGAATGTGTGTGTGTGTGTGTGTGTTTGTGTGTGTGTGTGTGTGTGTGGTGGGAGGCCCGCTGGATTCCAGTGCGACCCCCCCCCCCCCCCCTCCTCACCAGGATGGCGGAGGAAAGCAGAAGGAATGGAGGAGGGTGGTTGATGTTGGGTAGAGGTAGGTAAGCGTTTTGGGAAACGTGGAAGGAACAGCAATTAAAATCCCCTTTTCTCCGTCCTTTTGATGGAATTCCCGGCGGAGTCGACTCAAAGCGGGATTAATCACCAGTCCTCATCCCCATGAAACCTACATCCCTCACTCCCTCTTTTTCTCCTTCTCCCCCTCTCTTTCTTTTCTTTTTCTTTCTTTCTTCACAAGTGTGTGTCATTTCCTCATTAATATCCTGGGAAAGGAAATCGAGGGCCCGGGCAAGGCAATGTAAACTTTTCTTTCCCTTCTCTGCCCTGAGCTCGAATAAATCTAACAAATGTTTAGTCGACTGAGTTCTCCTTGCTCGCTTCAGGAAAGCGAGCCAAAGATTATCACTAGATCTGTCCTTAATAGACGTTCGAAGCAAAGCTCATAGCGTCATCTCAGACCTGACAGTGATTTGTGTGTGAGGGTGTGTGTATATGTGATAATGACTTGTGTGCTCGCACATGGGCACGGGCCAACCCTCTGACTCGTTCCCTTGTAGCCGAATGGCCTTGTTATCAATGAAAGCCATGCATTGTATTACAACCCATAATTTAGTTTACATTGTGCTTGGGAAAGCAGTAAATGACATGCTCTCTGCTCAAAATGAATAGCCGGCCACTCCACGATTGAGACAAATGTCTTTGCTTTTGCTACTCGAGGCAGAATTTTTTGCGAACAGCACTCTGAAACATATAATTTTGTCCCAAACTCAAGGCCTTTAAAAGCAACGTACAGGGAAATCTAATAAGCCACTTTCAAAAGGGGTTTTGTCCTGCTCTGTCAAAGAACGCTCGTTATTTAGATTTCCCCCGCACTTTTGGATAACATTTCCATTTTCTTTCCTTTTCATCATCGCTCGTCTTTCACTCTCTCTCCCTAAAACAAACATCCCAACAACCCCTTCTGGAAAACACTGTTTGGATATTCAAGCTTTCCATCACTTCCATTAATTGAGTCTGTGACTCACAGACTTCTATTGATGCTTAACGGTATCAGTCATCTAGTTTTGGCATGAGATGAAGAGACTCTGCTTTAGTTTCTTAATAACTTGCACATTGAGAATCAATCTTTTTCATTCCGGGAACACAAAGGAGTGTGTTCACATTTTTAAATATTCTAAACGGTTTCATTATTGAGATTGTCTTTCCTTCATCAATGTAGGTGTATAAACTTAAATAACAATACTTTGTTGCCGGCAAAGATTGACATACATGTTAGAGTTTTCCAGTTGTGTGTGTGAATCATTTTGGGATTAAACTGATCATCTTCTGGGAAGTGAGATTATAGGATCCGACCATCAACGCCACCCAATAAAAAGCAGCGTTTCCTTCCTGTGACCTCTTGTTAAAAGGGGTAAAAGCCAAGTGTGTGACTGTGTGTCTCCCCACTCTGGTGTTAATTTGATAGATCGTTGCAGAGACCTTATCCAATCATCTTCCACTTTTAAATCAATGAGGAGAGTGGAGTAAAAACAGTAGTTAGAAAGTTTAACCTCTCATTTCGAATCTTGAAACAATAAGTGGTGAATTACAAAAATATTTAAAGAGCACCAACACAACTGACTGGTTCATGCAGGTGGGTAAAAAAGTGTTTAACCAGTAATGATGATTGAAGAATTTGTGAATGAGAGGAGCTCTGACAGTGTGGGGAATAAGAAAAGGAGAAGCTAGAAATGAGGGTTCATGCCGTAAGAAACAGCAGAAGACACATCGTATCTGTTTCATATTTGTTGAATGCTTGGAAATTCAAATACAGCTGCCTGTGCAACTCATTTGTAAATTGAATTAATCATTCAAAGAATAGTTAAAAAAAAGTAGAATATGAGCATTTCTTTTACCCAGAAAATCAGTTCTTCAGAGGTTGAATAATTTTCACTTTGGATACTCCATGAGCTCTCCAGTAGTGCCACTGTCGGTACCACAACATCTGATAGCTATACAGTTATATTTGAGCTGGGGATTCGTGGTCTCCTGAGGATGAACCCAAATAATTGTGAAGGTCCTTCAATCCCTCTCAAGCCAAAACTGTTCTGAACAGCACAAAATCAAATGTGCAGATTACCATAACATACGAGTGAATTTGTACTTTCCCCCGATTTTTGCCCCTTTTGGTCATCCCATGATACTTTCTTTAGCACGTCCTTCTGCTGTTACGAGAAACTTGCATGCACATGCACGTACGATGGTGCCCTGAATAAAATAAAAATGACCGTGACTCACTATTTAACAAAAAAAAAAGAAAGCTTGTAGATTCTGTCAATCTTCCAGCGATGGCTTCTGTTTAAATCTCCCTTAAGTCTCCAGTCATGAGAGCTTACTCCAGCCGAAATCTGCCTCACCCGCTGCCTAAGTTGTCTCATTTACTTTCTCAACTGTGCTTTATCCTCCTCATCCTCCCATCCATCCCTTCATCCATCTCTCAGGCTTGTGTACAATCCCTCCAGACGCTTGAAAGCCCCTCTTCCTCATTCTTCCCTGCTGTATTTTTTCCATCTTTATTTTGCTTTATCTGATCACTGCTATATCCTTCTTTCCTTTATCCCCTCCTCCTCACTCTTTCCTTCCCTCCATGCACGTTTCCAATCCTACCTTAGCCTTTCTACCTCTCGCATTAGATCCAATTCATCTCATTGTTCCATCCCCATATGGTCTCTCTGTTTCTTTTTCATCCATGCATCCATCTTCTCTATCAAGTCAAGTCATGTATTTGCAAAGCTTTGCCAACAAAGCTGCTTTGTGAAGATTGTTTTACAGACGAAACAAATTAAACATTTTTATTCCTTCAATCTCGGCGTCCGTCCACTCATCCATCCACGTCTCCTCATTGTTTCACACAAAATATTTCCCCGCCTCAGCGGGCGCAGGTGCTTTCCATTACGTCCACACATACACATATGCACATACAATACGCACACACACACACACACACACACACACACACACACACACACACACACACACACACACACACACACACACACACACACACACACACACACACACACACACATCTTTGAAGTACAGGGCTTCATCAGATCCAAACCGCAGGAAGGGAGATGGCGGATCAGAGATAAGCCAGCAGCGTGGAGCCGTGCATGTTCAGTGTGTGTGTGTGTGTGTGTGTCCTGCCATGGAAGCCTGACTCCTGGTGAGTTGGTTTGCCCGGTTACCAGCAGGCTGGTGGCTTTGATGTTGTGACTTCAGTGTCTCGGGCTCGCTGGAGTAAAAAACTGTGGAAATGGCAGTACAGCTAGATTTATTTTGTTAGAGCTCAGTCAGTCTCATATCTTCCAACAGAAAAAAAATAAAGAATTTCAGTAGGTCCAACAACTCAGATAAAATGTAAACCGTGTGTGCTTTGAGTCATGCTTTCAGTGAAAGCAGCGCCAATTGTGTCTCCAATCAAACGTCAAATCCTGAAGATATTAGTTTCCCTATATCCTGTTGCCCTCACAGACTTTCCGATGTCCTATGAGATTGGATGATTACACCAAAATGGGATATGATATTTAACAATGTCTCAACCTTCAACCTCAGAGGAACCTGAACATGGAAGCAGAGCTGTTTTTAAGGCTTTTGGGACACGTCCAAGTCAAGCCTCAAGTCTCAAGTCCTGAAGGTTAAGGAGCATCTCCCCAGAGTTGGTGATAACTGAAGAAAATGTATAAATTGTGTCCGCTCAAACTCATTTATTTTAGGTTGCATTGACAGTTATGTCATGAAAAATGTACCCCTACAAGAAGGTAATGTAATAAACCAATAAACATATGATCTCTTCCCTCTATCTCCCTTCCCAAATCCAGGGCCTGCATGTTTCCCTTCCCTCTCTCCTAATCGCCTTTGGGAGGTTTGGATGGAAGCGGCAAGACCTGACTCTCACCCCTCACAATCATCGCATTTGCCACAAGCGCATTTATACTTTTTACACAAATGTGGTGTGAATCTGCCTGATAAATGTTGGGATTAGCAACAACTGACCCTGGCATTGCCCCAGTTTTCTTCTATAGAAATTGCTGGATGAGTAGTCACAGAGGAACAAGGGTCAGACATCAAACGCACACGCGTGGGAGCTGCCCAGTTCAAGTGTAATCCTCTGGAGCAGCTGGGGGTTCAGGGTTTTGCTTTAGAGCGATGAGTTTTTCATTGAGGGAGAAGAAAAAGGTCAGTGCTTGATATTATGAAGGAGAAGATAGCCTGGCTCCTTCGTTTCCTTTTACTGGATCTTTGTCCCTCACCTGACTGCTTCACCTGAGGGTTTGATGTCCACTTATGGAATTCAAAATGATAACTCTGATTTTTCTGTTGTATTTTTCTTTCTTCTTATTCCTGTCCTTCCAGTTATTTATCTCTTTCACGCTCTGATTCATATCAACAAGCGGTACGCTTGGCATCTCCTCATTCAGTGTTGTTACGGCATCAACATTGCTCTTAACAATGGGAGAAAAAGTACACAGACCTTTTATTTCAGTAAAAGTAGCAAACCACAGTGTAGAAATACTTACAAATAAAATCCATGCGTTAAAATGTTTAGTAAAAGTACAAAAAGCATTAGCCCCAAAATATACTGAAAGCCCCATTTTTAGAACATGTGAACAATATTACTGTATTATAATGACTGATGCCTCAAGTAAATTACAAGTAACTCAAAATTGTATTTAAGTACAGCACAGAGTGAATGTACTTAAGTATTAACATGGAAATAACAAGTGCTTGACAGGTATGGGCGTCTCACCAGGTTGAGAAGCTTCATGTTTGTAATCGTATCTTGGTAAATGGAGCAGATAGCATCACAGGCAAAGCACTGGGGGTGGAAATGAGATGCTGATAGGGTAATAGCATTACCATGGATCCTGTAACACACACACACACACCTGTGATGGTATTCCCCCGGTGGATCATGTAACATGCTGTAAATTAGCCAGTCATCCATGCTGGCAGTTAAACAGGGAAGTCAGCTCAAATTTGTGTCAAAGCGTTTCACAAGTGCCCAGTTTCATTAAAGGTTTCTCTGCAGAAAATCTTTATTGTAATATTATTCTGATACTGATCTAAAGCTTTAAAGAAAAAAAAGCTACATTGTGAAAAATGTTTACCCGTGAGCATCTTTTTTCCACGATGGAATTGAAACTTTATCTTTATTATGATGAGTTATTAAGATCTTATGATAGGAATCAGATGAGAATTTGATCAAACTAAAGGCTTTTGTAATGTTTTCGTAACATAAGGACATCATTTGTGCTTTTGCTGCTTCATTAAGACAGAGGTATATCGTTCTCTTAAAACACCCACAAAAACAAAACGTGCATGCACAAACACACAGTCCTTTGCTTTGGCATGGCTTTTATATCCGGCCGCGATTTACGTCTGTTTTGATTGGCCCTCTGAGCAGAGCGATTTGGAGGTGGCGAAGAGGAATGTGTCCACACCACACCGCACACACACATAAAAGCGCACACACACACACACCGATTTTTTTTTCGCATCGCTACAATACAGTATATCTCTAAAAACACACACCTGCACCTCGCAAAAACAGACCCAATCTTTGTCTTTCCCTGCGTCACACTTTCCCTGACATGCAAATTAAAACACATCCGTTAACTTTACTCTCGTGTCTTAAAGTAAAACACAAACGCTGACACACACACGGACACATAGCAGGCAGGAATGTGTTGTTGTTACGTTGGAGCTGTAGAGCTGCTCAGTACTCAGCACCTCCATGCCGATAAGACTGCAGCTATCTGATAGAGAAGAATGTAGACAGACAGATGGATGGAGGGAGGGAGCACAGACGGGGAGAAAGTGGAGGAGGAGAGAGACAGGAAGTTAAAAGAGAAAGGGATAAATGTCAGAAACGTTTATTCAGATTTCACACTCATGGACCGCGTTAACTTTTCCAACTTTCAGATGTTCAAAGCCTTCGCTTTTCCAATCTGAATAAAAGCTGTCAGAGGCAATAAGTTGCTGGGTGAAATGCAGAATGAATATGTGAATAGAGTTGGTAAACACAGGGTGTTTACCAAAAGATCCCATTTCCAGAACAATGGAGAATTCATTTGTCAAATCTTGTACGTCTCATTGGTGCTGTGACACATTTTGTGTCAGAGATGTTAAATCCATCTGGTCTACAACTCTTCATGCGCTGTCAACAAACATTTCTTTTAATACAAATTAGGGCTTGAATCTGATCCCTTTTGTGTGAATCTGGAATTCAGGGACTTTCCTCCATTCATTCTTATGTTGCAAAACATGCTTTGACATTTCACAAACTCATGAGGGGGGAAGTTACCAAATATTTTTGTGCTGAAACTGCCTTCAACAGATGACAGAAAATGTACTTGGAGCTCTCTACGTGTGAGACCTGACGATGAAAACCAAACCGAACATTACAAACGCAGAACAGAGGGAGACAAAGAGAGGAGACAAAGGTTGTGAAATCGGTTCAGACTTTGTTTTGGAAGCAGCTCAGTGGTTCTCCATCAGCCGTCACCTGGTTATTTATAGACCTTATTAGACATCTGGCTTCCAATCAGTCGCCAGTCTCCTTCCCTGCCTCCTTTTACAATTTATCCTTTCATCCCTCTTTCCTCCTCTCCCTCCATTTGTATCACGACCTCTGACCTTTCCTTGTTAGGGAGGAAAAGGAAGAGGTTAACCTCTGCACTGAATACACGCACACACACACGCTCACACACACACACACACACACACACACACACACACACATTTCAGTGTCATACAGCCTTTGCCGAGGGTCCCTGTGGACTGCATGTCTACAAATCTACATCTAGATAATTAGCTTTCACTTCAAATTAACAGAAGAGAACACTGATTAATAGAAATGGACTCTCTTTCTAATTGAACTACGTTGGGTTAATTGAGGGCGGTGGACAATGATATCAAATACATTTTAAATATTTATTACACACTATTGGCTATACCAAGTTGGTGCAGCTTACATTAAGACATTGCACGTTTTATTCTAGTTCATCTAGAATACATTGCATACATTCAGTGGTGTATAGTAACGAAGTAGAAATACTTCTACACTACATTTTGCAAAGAAAACTGGTACTTTTACTCCGATACATTTCCCCTGAAACCTTCGTTACTCGCTACAAAATCACATCTATCTTTAGAAAGAAAAAACACAGACTCCACCAAGCAGGTTTTGCGAATCACAATATTCTGCATTTTCCCTCTACATCCTCTCGTCCAGCACTCCCAAACCTTTATGTGCTACAGGCCGATTACGTGAAGACAATATTTTCACAGACCGGGTCCGACCTCGGAGAGACGGGAGACAACGACACCCGACGTGTGTTCGTTATGTCCAGTCTACTCCTAACTAAACCTTTAGTCCAGTCTACTGACTCTACTCCTAACTAAACCTTTAGTCCAGTCTACTGCTTAATTTATAATCCGCTTCACAAAGACAGGATGTTGAAATGGAAGCAGGTTTTCGTGCTTTTTTGGCGATCTCAGGATACTCTGCCTTGGTTTTAATCCAGAACACCGGCAAAGTTAAACAGACTTTTAAGTTTCATTTTTTAGAGTAACCACAGACGGATGTATGCGGTCTTTTTTCACAATAAAACATCGTTCCGGCCTTTTATTTTTTTAATTTAATTTAAAAATTGTATTCATTCTTTCTGTGCGGCCCGGGTACCAAGGGACCCACAGCCCGGTACCAAGACTGTGGTCAGGCCAGCCTCCACTTCGAAAAACACAGTCGGGCCAGCCCGCACATAGATCTTCGGGACGCGTTTATACTAGGCATTACGGTACGAGTGTGGACAAACTGACTTCAAAATAAGAGGACTCTTCCGATGAAGGCAATTTCTAAATAAAAGCTCTTTGAAAGGAAATTACACTAATTCCACTTCATGTTAATAGTAGACTACCTCAAGATGTCACCCAGAGACAATCAAGGCATGTTGATATTTAATTACAAAATAAAAGCCCTTCAAAATCCCCTCCTTGAGCTGACTATCAATTTATGAGGCAATTTACGTCTACTTTCAGATTAGATATGAAAGGAAATGACTCGTGTTATGAACTAATTCCACTTCTTAGTGATAGTAGACTACCTCAAGATATAACCCAGAGACAATCAAGGCATGTTGATATTTAATTACAAAATAAAAGCCCTTCAAAATCCCCTCCTTGAGCTGACTATCAATTTATGAGGCAATTTACGTCTACTTTCAAATTAGATATGAAAGGAAATGACTCTTGTTATGAACTAATTCCACTTCTTAGTGATAGTAGACTACCTCAAGATATAACCCAGAGACAATCAAGGCATGTTGATATTTAATTACAAAATAAAAGCCCTTCAAAATCCCCTCCTTGAGCTGACTACCAATTTATGAGTTAATTTATGTCTACTTTCAGATTAGATTAGAAAGGAAATTACTCGTGTTATGAACTAATTCCACTTCATAGTGATAGTAGACTACCTCAAGATATAACCCAGAGACAATCAAGGCATGTTGATATTTAATTACAAAATAAAAGCCCTTCAAAATCCCCTCCTTGAGCTGACTATCAATTTATGAGGCAATTTACGTCTACTTTCAAATTAGATATGAAAGGAAATGACTCTTGTTATGAACTAATTCCACTTCTTAGCGATAGTAGACTACCTCAAGATATAACCCAGAGACAATCAAGGCATGTTGATGTTTAATTACAAAATAAGTGAGTGGGACCCCCCTACAGGACCAAGACCTTTACCCAGACTTGGTGGTCCTTCTCTGGGTAGCTCAGCATGAGTGGGACCCCCCTACAGCACCAAGACCCTTACCCGGACTTGGTGGTCCTTGTCTGGGTCTAGCTGAGTGACTGGGACCCCCCTACAGGACCAAGACCCTTACCCGGACTTGGTGGTCCTTGTCTGGGGCGATCTGAGCCATCAGGACCCCCCCCCTAACAGGACCAATACCCTTACCCGGACTTGGTGGTCCTTGTCTGGCTCGAACTGAGCCATCAGGACCCCCCTACAGGACCAAGACCAGCATTTTGAAGGTCTTTTATTTTGTAATTAAATATCAACATGCCTTGATTGCCTCTGGGTCATATCTTGAGGTAGTCTACTATCACTATGAAGTGGAATTAGTTCATAACAAGAGTCATTTCCTTTCATATCTAATCTGAAAGTAGACATAAATTGCCTCATAAATTGATAGTCAGCTAAAGGAGGGGATTTTGAAGGGCTTTTATTTTGTAATTAAACATCAACATGCCTTGATTGTCTCTGGGTGACATCTTGAGGTAGTCTACTATCACTATGAAGTGGAATTAGTTCATAACAAGAGTAAGTTCTTTTCATATCTAATCTGAAAGTAGACATAAATTTACTCATAAATTGATTTGTAGTCAGCTCAAGGATGGGATTTTGAAGGACTTTTATTTTGTAATTAAATATCAACATGCCTTGATTGTCTCTGGGTCATATCTTGAGGTAGTCTACTATCACCTAGAAGTGGAATTAGTTCATAACAAGAGTCATTTCCTTTCATATCTAATCTGAAAGTAGACATAAATTGCCTCATAAATTGATAGTCAGCTCAAGGAGGGGATTTTGAAGGGCTTTTATTTTGTAATTAAACATCAACATGCCTTGATTGTCTCTGGGTCATATCTTGAGGTAGTCTATTATCACCCAGAAGTGGAATTAGTTCATAACAAGAGTCATTTCTTTTCATATCTAAATCTGAAAGTAGACATAAATTAACTCGTAAATTGATAGTCAGCTCAAGGAGGGGATTTTGAAGGGCTTTTATTTTGTAATTAAACATCAACATGCCTTGATTTATAGTCTACTATTAACATGAAGTGGAATTAGTGGAATTTCCTTTCAACAAGCTTTTATTTTGAAATTGCCTTCATCGGAAGAGTCCTCTTATTTTGAAGTCAGTTTGTACACACTCGTACCGTAATGCCTAGTATAAACGCGTCCCGAAAATCTATGTGCGGGCTGGCCCGACTGTGTTTTTCGAAGTGGTAGCTGGCCTGACCGCAGTGTACCAAGGGCCCCACGACCCGGTACCGAGGGCCCCACGACCCGGGTACCAAGGGCCCCACAGACCGGTACCGGGCGGAATGAGCATACTTATAACCACACTGTTACAACTCCTTAGTGTCATATTGCTTTTTGGAGAATTATGATGATAAGTTCATAGTAGATGCAAGAGTATACGTAGGTACAATATATTATATTGAACATAATATATATGGATGGATCACAGCCAACCCAGTTATTTTCAACACAACTCCTGGTCCTTGGTCATGGTGGCCACAGCACTTAAAAGAATAAACTTCATAATTCTCAAAATTCTGACCCTTTGCTTTTTTATTAAAAGCATGTACTTCTACTTTTACTTTCAATAGTTAAGTACATTTTATATCAGAAAAAATACTTTTGATACTTAAGTACAGAAAATATCAGATACTTTAAGACTTTTACTCAAGTAGTATTTTATTAGGTGACTTTTACTTTTACTGGAGTAATGTTCCAGTAAGGTATCTTTACTTTTACTCAAGTACGGCTTTTGGGTACTTTATACACCACTGCATACATTGCATTACGTCTTTGGGATTTAAAGGAAGAGTACACTCTCAGGCCAAGATGACACACACACACACACACATGCACACACTATTGTTTTAAATGTAACTTCAGCATATTGTCCGTCTTTTGCGTCGTCGTGGGCACACTTTTGTTTACTCAGCTGGGCTGTTTTCCTGTCAGACAAAGGATTGTAAATGCAGTTATCGAGACCTTGTGTGTGTCTGTGTGTGTGTGTCTGTGTGTGTCTGTCTGTGTGTGTGTGTGTGTGTGTTTCGCAGGTTTTTCTAGCGATTGGGGCTACCACAAAAATATTTTACTTGGGTATTTGCCATAAAGAACCAACCTTTAAATATCTCTCATTCTCGCTTTCTATTTGTACGTCTGTCTTTTCTCTCCGCCTCACACTCAAAACCACTCACTGAACTACATTTAAAGATATACGATTGATAAAAAGTGCCAAACCGTTAAGAAAACTGCCAAAAAGACGAAGCAATAACTTTTACTTCAGTAGTTGGGCAGCATTTTGTGTCACTGTTCATGCCAGCGTGATGAAATGAACGAAAGAAACATCCAGAGAGGACTTGCATTTTCAAATAGTTAGTATTCAAGTTTTAAACTAGTCACACTCACAGACCTGTTTCCTGTCTGTATAGATAAATGCTGTTGTGTCTGTCAGTAAATAGCTTAGAGCTGTGGTACAACACCAGTCTGAAAAGACACACACACACACACACACACACACACACACACACACACACACACGGGTCAGCTGTGCAGATGTGCTGCTGCTCAATCAGTAGTTTAATCACAGAGGTTAGAGTTTAATTAGTTATTATTAGTGAACCCTAAATCACAGAAACACACGGCCGAACAGCCATTAATACACAATGTGTTCAAGTCTGCAGCAAGTAACGAATAGCTTTACAGAACCATGTTGCGTGGCTTTCTGAATTGTTTCCAGGTTTTTAAATCTGTGGGTTTGAGGAGATGGACAGGGGGGGATGTTAAAGGGTCAGTCCACCCAAATTACAAATAGCATGTGCAAGTATTTTTTTACTTGTATTATTTTGTATTTATCAAGGTTTCAGATATTCATGGGTGCCACGTCTGCCACCACCCAAATACAGTGGGGGGGTGATATGAATTTCTTAGTGAAACATTGTCCACAGCGAGATCTAAAGATTGTCCTGAGTAACTGAGAAAGAAGGAAAAGAAGAAAGACAGGAAAAGAGAAAGAAAGATCTTTCCATGTGCATTTTTGTTACTCATGTCACACTGTAAAAGATGATTTTAGTAGGTTTCTGTCAGTATTTTTGAGAGAGTGAAACACACTATAACAGTATCACTAACTGAGCCTGTCCACAGGCATTTGGATCTGCCTTTGCAAAATCAGCCTTCGAACACACCACCAGGCTATCGGTTTGGTGTGTGTGTGTGTGTGTGTGTGTGTGTGTGTGTGTGTGTGTGTGTGTGTGTGTGTGTGTGTGTGTGTGTGTGTGTGTGTCAGTGTGATATTCTAGTAAATTAGACCATCAATCAAACAAAGGAAGCAGCAAGAGAAAAAAAAAATCCTCGCAATGAAACAAAGGCGGTGAAGCAACATGTGGCATTATTTAACTGCCCATTCAGAGACGCAAGTGTGTGTGTGTGTGTGTGTGTGTGTGTGTGTGTGTGTGTTTGTGATTGTTTGTACTCTTAGTACTATGCTTGAGAAACTGCTGTTCAGGCTATTATTTAACGCTGATTGTGGACTTTCAGAGGGCAGGGGTTTATTACAGACCTGAGGACTTTTTTAACCGGTCATCCTGATGTAAGGGTCCATTTATTCAAATGATTACATGTACTACGGACTGAATTTGGGCTAGTTGAACCAGAGAGTTTCTATCAGGACTAAAGTTGGTCTGTTGGATGTACGACTCAAATTAAAGGAGTTAGACCAGCAGGCTGTGTGATACACCGGGCCTGACACATGCTCTGGATTTTTTTATTCATTGGCACAGTTTGTCTTGCATAAGTTTGAAGTGAACAGGTCTCTGGCAACTACAGGTATGTTGGACTACAGTTCGACTGGCTGGACTTCATTATGTATTTTCAACAGTTGAAAGATGGACTCGTGGACTAGAAGGAGAGTTTAAGTAAGGACTATGGTTTGCAGAGTAAGACGAAATGGAGGATAAAGTTAGGGATGTACTGGTCAAGATTTCCCCCCTAAAAATACTTCAAATGTGGTCCGTTGTCATTACACATAAGCATAATTATGTGTGTGTGAATGTGTGTGTTCAAAGCGACATGGGGATGTTATGATAGCCCCCTTAAAAAGTTGGCTTTCTCTTCTCCCACTCTGTCTCTGTCTGTCTCTCTCACACACACAGACACACACACACACACACACACACACACACACACACACACACACACACACACACACACACACACACACACACACACACATGGAGGAAGTGTGTACACAGTGTATGGGGAGATAATAGCTTTGCAGGGGCCGCAGTAGAGCTAAGCCAAAGATCTGTCTGGCTAAAGGATCCATTAAACCACACACACATATGAGGACATACTTCATCACTGACATACAAAAATACAAAATTAGGCGAACAGACACCTACACTAATACCAGTACAAAGCCTCAAGAACACACACATAGTTGCCAGCGAACGCATACAGCTGTGTAACGAGAACCATTAATGTGCCATCAGATATCAGATATGCTTTTAAATGCATGAGGCCCAGTGTGAAGAGAAGTCCAAACTTTCCACCAATTATTCTCTAATCTATCCATTGTTGGGATGGAGGGAGAGAGGAGACGAGGAGGAGGAGGAGAAGGGACAGAGAGAATAGCAGAGGAGAGGAAGAGGGAGAAGAGAAGCAGGAACTAAGCTGGTCAGAAGGAGGAAAACCAAAACAAAGGCCTCCGAAGGCAAAGAAGAGACTGAAAGTTGCAACAGATGAAACAATCAGACCTGTGTTGTGCAATGAAGAGACTGTTCCCAAATTACTAGACAGAAATGATATCGTTCCGTCATGTTTTCTACATTGTTTTCCAGTGTTTGAAGCGTTTCTGCAATGGTTTCATGGCACCTGACAGGAGAAAATAGCCCCACCAGCTGTTTATCTTGTAACTCCTAACATTTGCATAACGGTAGTGGATGCAAACAAGAAATAATTTACATTTTCTTTGGCAGATTTTCTGTGATTTTGGTTCAAACTTGCACAACGTTTGGATGGAAACCTGGCTAATGTCATGTTCACGACTTTCTGCTGTTCCAGAGTGCCACAAAAACATCTGTTTTTTTGCGAGTTAGGAAAACGTTGCCATCATGGTTGAATAGTTTAGTCTGCAACATCAATTGTAGTTCTCCTTCAACATAAATGTTGGTCCATTCTCCAAACCGAACACATAAAAATCCTGCATTGGCAGCGCTGGAATATGTCTTTGTTTTATGCAGAGAGACTTAGTCAACGGAGAAGAAATTCTGTGTGACAGTGTGATATTAATGCATGCCTTGTTGCCTCTGTGTGTGTGTGTGTGTTTGTGTGTGTGTGTGCAGTGAACTGTAAAGTTGTTACTTCGGTCACTAGCTCGGTCCTGCACCACAGAATGATGCTAATTAGTAGCACACTGTCTCTCAGCTCATAAAAAAAAAAGAAAACAGACTCTGGGACAAGAAAAATAGAGAGAGAGACGGATAATGGGAAGGAAGAGAGATATAAAAAGAGAATGTGCCGAGAGGCAGAATGACAGGAAGAGAAAGAAAGGAAGTTTGAGGGACTAAAAGCCGGGTGAATAAGATGGAGAGTTGACAAGGACACCCAAGGGATGGCAAGAGAACGAGTAAGAAAAGAGAGAAATATAGTGAAAGAGTGGCAGCAGTTATGTGGTGCGAGAAGTTCAGCATCAGCCAACTCGGTTCACTTCACAAATGCCAACTGTCTCATTTTGAAAAGCACTCTGCGTGTTTTTTTTTGTTTTTTTCGCTTAATTCACAAATATACTGTGGAGACTCCGGGAGAAAAAGCTTGGGACGGGATTGTGAATCAAAAGGTCCGGCGCACGATTTTAAACCCTGAACCTCAAAAGTTAACAACGTGCATCTTCTCCCAATGAGCCCAAACAAAGCTGTCAGAGAGCGGTTTCATACACTCATAAGCGGTGGTTTGTGCAAGGAAAAAGGATGATCACTCCTTCATTTTGAGTGTTTCAATGTGTTGTTTTGTGGTAGAGTAGTCTTTTTTTCAATATCTGCTCGTCTTTTAAGAGACGGGACTTTTCCAACTGACCACTTCTTTTCTTGTCTCCTAACCTCATGGAAGGAATTGTTTGTCACTATTCAATTTTCTCCATTTTAGCCAATTTGCAAATCTTGTTTGCTACATTTTAAATCATCCACACATATAAAAATTACACCGATACATCATTGGTTTGTTGAAACTTTGAGATTAGACTCTTTGGTGAGGGAAACCTGCATGGATCCACTGAACCAACATTTACTTGTTGTCGTCAAAATTACTGACAGTATACTGACAGACTCCCGCAGTGAAAATATGACAATTAGAAGGGAAATCCAAAGATCTAGGTCCATTACATTTTTAAAGGCCTGTAAATTAAACCGTGTGAGCTTTTCACAGGCAAGCTAGTCAACTGTCAAGCTAACGGACAGTCAAAAATTGTTGTTAAAATATTGTTAGCAGCTAACATGCATGATGAACACAAGCATCAATGCTTTAAGGTTCCAACATACAACTATTATAATACTCAACTATTTTAGTTAACACCCTTAAACTGAGCATAAACTGCTTTGATGTTGCAATTCCAAGGCAATAGTTGGATGTTTCACGTTAGCTTTAGGTTGACGTTAGCTTAGTGAGCCTGGGACTCTTTCAACATCTAACAACTAGTTATAACATTTTCTTTGCCAATGCCCCAGACACAGCGCTGCTAGGGGAGTACTAGTCATGTGATACACACTATGGTTAAGAAGCCATTTTCCCAATACTAGGGTGACCAGATTTGAGTTTGTGAAAAAGAGGACACTTCGTTCGGGGGGGGGGGGGGGGGGGGGGGGGGGGGGGAGAGAGGAGGAGGACACCTCGTCGCGGAGGGGGGGGGTGCCGTGAACTTACATTTACGTTGAGATCGGTCGACCAATGGGTGCATCCCAAGTCTCTAAATTGTCGTTTCCTCGCTCCTCGCTCCTCGATCCTCGATTGAACCGGAAGTGGTTCTGCGCCGCCATCTTGACGGCCGTCCCAAAGCTCTTATTCTGCTCGGAGGAGCGAGGATCGAGGAGCGAGGAGCGAGGAGGGAAATCGGAGGAGCCATGATCGAGGAGCCCCGAGAGCAGGCTTCCAGGAAGTGTTTTAACGCTGGACACGCCCCCTCACTGTTCATCTGTTATGTGATTGGACGCTGCAGCTGAGCGGACTGATGCTGGAGTTTAATACCAGAGTGAAGACGATCACAGATTAAACTCAAGCTATATATTAAATCTGTTTTCTTATTCACCATCTGGTTAAAATATGTTCATTGTAGGTCTGAACAACAAAAGGACCACAAACAACTGTCTTCAAAGATTTGATCTGTTGTTTCCCTCAATAACTTGTATTATGTATGTAATTAAAATCAGAGAGCTGGAGAGAGGAAACACTTGTTTACAACACGTAATGAAGAGAAACTATATTTATATTGTGGGTTATTTTATAATGATGTCACAATCAGAATTTCAAAACATACCGACGTAAATAATAAATAAATAAATAAATAAGACGCATTCCGCTGGTAGAAATGGATCCTGCGCGTATAAGCAGGACACATCACAGTATATAAATACTCAATGCAGTTTATTAAACGGTAACAGTCGCTTTAACAGCTGATGAGTTTTGTCCGGAGAGTTTTTAGCGAACATTCCAAAGAAAATGCACTTAAAATATTGATAAAAATGATCATATGTTTTCAGTTGATTTAATGGTGTTAAACTACTACTTATATTAATAAAGACAAAGTTATCATGAGTGTCAGAGTGGAGATGTTTTCTCTGTCGTCTGTTACCGTTTAATAAACTGCATTGAGTATTTATACACTGTGTTCTGTGTCCTGCTTATACGAGCAGGATCCATTTCTACCGGCAGAATGCGTCTTATTTATTTATTTATTTATTATTTACGTCGGTATGTTTTGAAATTCTGATTGTGACATCATTATAAAATAACACACAATATAAATATAGTTTCTCTTCATTACGTGTTGTAAAAAGTGTTTCCTCTCTCCAGCTCTCTCTGATTTTAATCACATACATAATCAAAGTTATTGAGGGAAACAACAGATCAAATCTTTGAAGACAGTTGTTTATGGTCCTTTTGTTGTTCAGACCTACTATGCACATATTTTAACCAGATGGTGAATAAGAAAACAGATATAATATATAGCTTGAGTTTAATCTGTGATCGTCTCTGGCATGAAACTCCAGCATCAGTCCGCTCAGCTGCAGCGTCCAATCACATAACAGATGAACAGTGAGGGGGCGTGTCTAGCGTTAAAACACTTCCTGGAAGCCCGCTCTCGGGGCTCCTCGATCATGACTCCTCCGATTTCCCTCCTCGCTCCTCGATCCTCGCTCCTCCGAGCAGAATAAGAGCTTTGGGACGGCCGTCAAGATGGCGGCGCAGAACCACTTCCGGTTCAATCGAGGATCGAGGAGCGAGGAAACGACAATTTAGAGACTTGGGACGTACCCCTTGCGTCTCTCTATGCATCCCTGGTGGGAGGGACTAAGACGCAAGGAAAAGACGCAAGTGAGGGAAACGGGGATGCAATTTAGAGACTTGGGATGCACCCAATGACAGTTTTCTCTACAGTCAGAGCTTGCGCAAGAAGGTGGAACGTGAGGGAGATACCATTTCCAAAACTTGTAAGGGGTAATAACTATTTTCCCGGACGTACCATTTCCAAAACTTGTAAGGGGGTAATAACTATTTTCCCCGACGTAGCAAAATCCCGGACGTTTTTGGAATCCCTGCCGGACGCTTTTTTTAGGTCTCGAAAAGAGGACATGTCCGGGAAAAAGAGGACGTCTGGTCACCCTACCCAATACACAATCAATAGAAGAGGAGCATTGGAAAAACAGTTCGACCATTTTTGTGAGCTCCAAAAATAAAATGTGTTTTTGTAATATCAGAAATTGATCCATAAGGTTCAATCAAATTTGAAAAGCCTAAGTGGTGAATTATGATTATTTAGTTGCATTCGTATATAAATGGAGCCATATGCGATGGGAGTCAACAGCAAGTGAGCCGGCTCGGCCAGCAAAGGTATCCTTCTTAATACATCCATATGTTTCAGACAAAGAGAATTACTGATGCATACACACGTCTGTAGGACATTGACTTTCTGGTTAAGTTACCGAATGAGTGAACCACAACCAAAGAGAAGCGGGACAAGGGCAACACAATTGTTACCATGTTGTTGTTAGTGTGCTGACAATCATATCGGTCTGACTTATGTGTGTCTGCTGTTTCCTCTACAATGTCTTCCTTTTTATTTAGTTTAACTGTTTCCTTCCCACTGTATCTTTACAACTTATATACAATATGTATGCTGTGTCTATTCTTTATTCATTTCGGGGATCTTGGAACACATGGATACAAAGCAACACCAGATGTTTCCACAAAAGCATTATTTTTTTTCTGTTGTATACATGTGGATGTGCTCTCCTGTCCTCCTATGTATTTTCTCCTTATGCTCATTAAATCCTTTTGACATTTCAACCTGGAGTTCAAGGCTGTTTGGTTGACTCACAGGATCATGACCTCTGAATCCATTGACGCCTTCCTGTATGTGACACGATCCCATTGCATCATCTAGCTGCTCTCTTATTCATAACAGAACCAGAGATGAATATAGCGTACAGGGACACCTACAGGGATCAATTGAGTGAATGTGAAATTCATTACCAAGCATGTTGCCAGGTGTAACTGTATGTGTAAACAGAGAGACCTCATCAAGTGGGAGCAGACAGGTGAGACACATTTATCATTTCTACACTTGAAAATGTTGCATTTAGACAAATGATTCCAGAAATAATGCACCTCTTTGTCTGTAAATCAGGTAAAAGAACAGATTATACAACAAAGTATCCTAGTTTGCCTTTTCTGTATAAAAGAAACAACCTTTTACTAGATTTTACAATGTGTTGTTCACCTCTCCGCTAATTAGATTTTTAAAGGCCTGTAAGTTAAACCGTGTAAGCTTTTCACAGGCAAGCTAGTCAACTGTCAAGCTAACGGACAGTCAAAAATAGTTGTTTAAAATACTGTTGTTAGCAGCTAACATGCATGATGAACACAAGCATCAAGGCTTTAATGTTCCAACATACAACTATTATAATACTCAACTATTTTAGTTAACACCCTTAAACTGAACATAAACTGCTTTGATGTTGCAATTCCAAGGCAATAGTTGGATGTTTCACGTTAGCTTTAGGTTGACATTAGCTTAGTGAGTTTGGGACTCTTTCAACATCTAACAACTAGTTATAGCATTTACTTTTACGTGTCAGTGATATTTAAACGGGTATATATACATATATAAATGTAAATATATAGCAATAAAGAGAGGGAGAGAGAGATAGAGAGTTACAGATATATAGACATTAGCTAACCTACATAGTTTACAGATATACTGTAAGTGATATTGCTGCTTTGCTAAATTTGTTCTTGTTCTTTTGTTGGTGCCTGTGTCACATATTGTACATATGGCTTGTATCTTTTGGTAAAATTGTATTTTTGGCACCAATATTTCCTGGACATATTTTGAATGCAGTGCAGCACACAGTGTGGTTGCCACTTCACTCTATCTGGCTGTTCCCAAACAGTAATGTTTTTTGGGGGATTTGTTTATCTGGGCTCTGTCTTACTGCTGTGTGTGATAACAACATGATCCAAGTGCAGACGGCTGAAATGGGTTTTCTCCAAAGAGAGGCCAGGCTTACTCTCTTTGACGGGCTGCTCGCTCCTGTCCTCCCCAGGCATGACCAACAGGGATGAAAACCTCAGGGCAGACCCAGGAAACCCCTGGAGGGATTTCATTTCCCTGTAGGAGCTGGAGTTAGTGGCTGTGAAAGAGAACTGAGCTGCTCTGCTGCAGCCATCGATCTGACAGGGAACTAATAGTTTCAAAGCAGCTTTTCTTCTGTCCCTTGAACAGTAAAGGGGACTGCGTGGGAGAGATCTCCAATGAGCCAAAATAAAAAAAAGGAAACAAGATGAAAATTGGAGGGTGGAGAGCATATCCAAATAGAGGACAGGGAATTCAGAAAAAGCTCACATTTTTTCCTGAAGCTGTTTCTATATATGAAACACACAAGCCCATGTATGGGTTGCCATGTGTACTGTTGTCTGTGTGTAACAAACAAACACCTACTTTGCAATGTTCCCTTAAATAACTAAGGGCAGATGATTCAGTCTCTTAAAACCTGCACTCAGATGATCCCTTGTTCAATTGAGAAAAACACAATTAAAGCTCCAACCTGCGACAACTGATAAGTGATGTTTTCTCCTCCTCAGTAATTACCACCATTGTCCACTGACCAACAACAACTGACACCAACACCAGAAGACTGGCAACTCTCAGGTATGAATATCCCATAATTTAATGACCATGAATCAAGCTGCATCTGAAAATAGAGTACATGCTCAGCAGGCATTAAAAAAAGTTTTCTTCTGAAAGCTTTGGAGAATTGAATAATCACAGTACATTTGTTTGAAGGAGTAACCACTTCAGACTTGATGAAGTATAAAAGCGGCCCAAGGTCTGGTCTCTGGCGGGGGTTTCAACTGACAGGAAAACTGATGTTTTAATCAGCTCAAGTCCCCAGAATGAGACACTAAATTACTCTGTTTGGATTCCAGGCATTACAATATTTATGAACTTTCCACTGTTCATTATCGACCAAAGCACTGCTGAGAAAAAGAAGAAAAAAAATGTTTTGACATTTGCAACAAAATCCCACAAATGAATTGGATTAATTTGGAGGACACTGATTTAATGAGAAGTGAACATATTTCACTGCTTGCGACTGCAAACCGAAGACCATTAGTACACAATTAGTCCATGAACGTGTTCCCCTCTACCACTAGAGGGCAGCAGAGGGGCGCCCACTCTTTCAGACAGCGGACCCGCACTGAAAAAAAGTTTCATCCCACTTCCCAGCGCTGCACTGAACAGATGTGTAGAAACCAGTGTCAGTGAACTTAAACAGTGTTTATTACCAAATAATCAGGAAACTCAAATCCAAGTTTACGTCAAACATTTAGGAGTGGTCGTGTAATCCCATCATCACCTTAAATCTTTGCTTTAATCAATCCAACTCGATCAATTAATTGAATCCAAGTTCTGATGTCATCGTGGTATTTCCCAAACACAATAGAATACAAATAGCTCTGATTGATCTATCAGCCCTGCATGAATCAATGGAGTTGACACACAGAGACTCCCCGAGGATGATGCACTGCAGTATTTGACGAGATGGCTCATAAAAGACATGGCTCAAAACCAACCATACGAGCACAAAGTAAATCGTTAACATGATATATGGGCCACGATAAAAGAGGACGAGTTGCCGGGAAATGAGCTCAAATATGCGGCGCACCGTCTGCTGCCACGCACGGAGGGGTTTGGAGTGTTTTTTTTTATTCGCGTGTCGTGGGGAAAGTATCCGAGTTTTTTTTTTTTAATACAGAAAAGTGTTTTTAATGCGGGGGAAGATAAAGGGGAAGTTTGTAGAGATCCTTCACTCTGTGTTCGGGTGACATCAACCTGGAAGGAGAGAGAGAGAGAGAGAGAGTGGGAGTGTGTGTATGTGTGTGTGTGTGTGTGTGTGTGAGAGAGAGAGAGAGAGAGAGAGAGAGAGAGAGAGGATTTTGGGGGGAAACTTAAGTACAAATCTGTGTACCTCTCTCATTCCCACAACCTCCATGCGTAAGGCTACCAGTCTGTGCTGTGCCTCTGCTCTCTCAACTTCTTCATCTCCCCATCCCTCCCTCTCTCTCCCCACACACACGCACACACACACGCACACGCACACGCGCACACTGATTAGGCTACAACTCCTTCTGCAACTCTCACTTTTTTTTTTTTTTGGATTCCCTGGCAGCGGAGGGATGTTCCCTGTGAAGGAGGTTACACCCCAGCTGAACATTTTCTTTCACCTTGGAAAGTTTAGGAGTCAGGCTGATAACTTCTTCCCGGAGAGTTTGTGAATGGGCAGCGTTTTGAGGGGTTGAGACTTTTTTTTTTTACGCATCGAGCGTTGAGTGACGCGCTTTGTAAGATGTTTTAAAAAGGACAAAGTTTTTCTTTGCAAGTGTCACATCCAGAGCCTCACTTTTCCTGACCCTTCTTCTTCTTCAATGGCAAGGGAGCGTTTCAAGGAGATTGTGACTGATCGAGTCTCTTGAGAGAAACTTTGGGGAACTTCTGGAACAAGCGATTGATTTCGGCTCCCATCACTTTATTTTTTTATTATTTTTTTTTAATTCTAAAACATAGTCGAACGACCTCCCTTGACCTTTTTTTTTCTTTCTTTTTTTCCGGATCCGTACTTCCACAACGTCTACTTCCCACCCGCGGATTTTCAATTAACTTCGGTTTGGGACTAATTCCAGTGGATATCATGCCTCCGATGGGGCCGGAGGACCGGGCTCCGCTCTGCCGGGTCTGGGCTCTGCTTTTGGCGCTGCTGGTGTGCGCTGCCGCGGTGACTGGATGCCCACACAAGTGCAGCTGCTCCGGATCGCATGTGGACTGCCAGGGTCTCGGCTTGAAGACCGTGCCGAAAGGAATACCGAGGAATGCCGAGCGCCTGTAAGTGGGATTTCATGACAGTTTAAGCAAACCTTATTGTCTGTCTGTCATCGGCTTTCTTAGATATGTTCGCGTGCGCCGTGGCCTTTGAGGTGCGCGTTCCCTCCTTGGCTTTTACGCGTAAACCCTAAAGAACAACAGTGATTTTGTGACATGAGAGCCCACTGTCGCCTCCATGACAGACTTAACGTGCTTTGAAGGACTCGGGACTGAGTTATCAGAGGCGATGGAGCTCTAGCTTCAAACTTTAAAAACACCATTCATTGGACATTTCAAACTTCAGCTTTGTTCACTAAATGAAAACTTAATTTGCGTTTTTAAAGCTGTATTTTATTTCACCCTAGAATCAACACATTTTCTCTTTGAATAAGTTGTGTCCTAGTTCCACTTGAACTGCAATGGATTTAAACTCTGAACCTCAGTCAGTGATCATGATAAGGCACATTTTATTTACAGAGTAATATTCATTGATGGTTTTATTTTGCATGTCTTACAGCTGACTTATATCAGCTTATATCAGTTGATACAGATGAGTAACTTTTACCATTTCCTTGCCTTGAATTAGAAAATGGGCTAAACATTTCCACACAAGTTTATAAAGTCAATTAAGGTGTCATTTCAAACTTTTTGAGACATTTAAGCCTGATGAGGCTGTAAATGGGGAAAGTAACCCACTCTTTCTAGTGTTGGGCTCCCTCTATACTGATGCAAAACGAGGGGTATCTTGTTGGGGATTGGTTACAAGTACAGCATACCTCCTGGCTGAAAGAATACAATACTGCAATCCTTTTGGTTGTACACATAATAGATGGTGCACATGATACTGCCCTAAAATTCACCAGTGACCCCGGTGAATGGAGGCAGTTAGGAAAACAGTGCTGAAGCAGCTTTAGAGCGAGTAATTAAGTTTTTAAACCGGTCAAAACGAAAGGTGAGAGCTCCTGAAAGCTTTTTTTTTTCATATTCTTCCACACTCGCTTTGCAGTAAACTCTTTTCATGTTCTTTAATTTGGGCATGGATCCTCAGCGATTTGTGTGAAATCCTAAACGCTGACCTTTCTCTTGAAAAAATTACTTTCAGCGTGCTTTTTTTTCCTCCTTCTTTTTCGAAAACCTGGTGACAGTTAGTTTGAAATGATATTCATCCCCGAGGCAGAGACGGACCCCTGACAGCCGCTGCTGCCACCTCCAGCCTGATCCTGACACGTATACACCCCCGCAGACACACACATGCGTTCACAAACACACACACACACACACACACACCTATGTGCCGTTAAGGTATGGAAGTGATTATGCACGATAACGGAGCAGCCAAAAGCCCCGCGGGGGATCGACAACAGGCCTAACCCTGAGACAACAAACACAATCAGCAGGCTGCAGAGGGAAGTGGGGGGTCGTGTTTGTTGATGCGTGTGTGGATGTGGGGGCCACTAATGGACATGGAGCATATGATTAGCATACGTCCGTGCGTTTCTTACTTTTTTTGCATGTGTTTGTTTGAGATATGTTTGTTGTATTTGTGTCCGCGTGTTTGCGTTGGCTCGTGTGATTGTGGGCGGCGTGAACAACGAGGGCCATGCCGCTCCCATCCCACAGGACTGCTGTGACCTCCCAGGACCTGTTGGCTTTTTACACAGCAATCCCCCGAAGACATTTTTACACCCTAGGAAAATAAATAATTACAGCGGGCGGTGATGGGGGGGGGGTAAGGGGTTCCCCCTGCCTCTCGCTGGGGTCCCCGGGGTGGAATATGTGGGGTAGCAGCCGGGGTAGCACACCTCCCTCCCGTTTTACTCCAGAAACTATGTGTTTATGTTTGCCTGATTTATCCAGGTCAGTGTTTCAGCTGTGACTTTGGCCAAGAGTTGCTCTTTCCCTCCCTCTTTCTCTGCCTGCCTTCATCTCTCTCTGTGTCAGATATATTTGAGGGAGTCTGAGATGGGAAACATTAAAATGGATGAGATTCCAGTTCTAAAGGTTACGGCAGATGGGGAAACTTTTCAGGAAAGAAAGATGAGTGTTATTGCCCTGAGCAGGGATTTGGCTTTGACAACTGGGATGAGGTCCACGTGGACAACAGATTCTCGCAACAAAAGTGCCAAGTTTGTTAAGTTATGAGTAAAAATGCTCATTTGCATCCAAGGAAAGTTCCCATGATTCTTGAATATCTCCTTAACTTCACAGTAGTCATACTGAATATCAACATGATCAATGTTTTTGTCCCTGTTTCACCTTTTTATTTATTAAAACGTCACTTATTCGCAACTGTACGCAGTCGCCAAAGGGACACGTTGTTTCAAAACATACGTAAACTCATTATTTGATTAGTTGTGAAAGGAAAGCAAATGCCTCTGTTTTTTGCTTGCCGACATGCCGACATGTTTGTAGCTTTTGAAAGTAAAACTTCACCTTTTACATTTAAAAAATCCTGATGGTGGTCCACCGTACATTTCTTTGTATTGGTTTTCTTTTTAGACTCACCGTTTTTACCGAAATGTTCAGTAACATAAGGATAAATCCATAGAGAGGGGGGGAATACAGTATTCTCCACCAATGGTAGTCTCACCGCACCAGAGTACAAGACCACAAGACATGTGGCGTTTGAGTAAGGGACATGACTCTCGCCTTATCTCGAGTGGAAAATCTTTTTCAGCTACTACTTGCACTGCTCGCTTTATCGCGCTCGCTCGAGCCACATGTACCGAATAAAATGCTCTCTCTAGACGCTGTGGAGGTTACTGAAAGCAAATGTCGAAAACCACTGTTGGGTGAAGACGAAGAGCGCGACACAGATTGAGGAAAATTGGGCACAAGTTAAGTTCAAGGCTTGATGATGAAAAAACTAGAGGATATACAGTATAACAATGAAAAAGTATACAATTACAGACTTTTACTTTGAAGGCACATGGCAGCCTAGAAAGCCCAAATGAAAAAATCATTATAAAATCACCAGTGTGGTCTTTTTAACCTGTGGAGTTAGTCCCCACTTACTCTCTTTATTACACACAGTTACTTTAAATCCAGTTCAATTTCCAGAAGTGAAGAGTGAGAGCAGCAGTCAGAGCCACCTGTCGAAACTACGGAATGAAGCGCTTTCAAAGCCCCCGTTTTCTCCACTATTGTAAACAGAGCATTTGGAAAGGTTAACGAGAAAAAAAACAGTGGTGCCCTCAACTGTTCACTTAACACGCACATGCGCGCACACACGCACACGCACACGCACACACTCGCAGGCCGCCTCACAGATTACCTCAGGCCAGTCAATTCCGTAATGTCCTCCTTGGGAAGCCACTTGAGACCTCATTTGCATCTAATTTGAGTGGAGGGTTTTGGGGGAGGCTTAACAGGCTTAACGAGGCTGGGTAAAATGGATTGGGAAACAGGGACGGCTTTTCTCTCCGGGGTCCAATTCACACCTGCCCAACAGGGGCGGCGTACACACACACACACACAGACACACACACACACACACACACACCCTGGAGTGTTGATTTTTAGAGCTGCAAATTCCAAACTGTTGCCCCAAGTGCCGTGAAACTAGGCGATATGGAAGGCTGTAAACTTCAACAAGGGTCCCTGCAATTGGTTGAGCTGCGATCAGGACATGTTTTAGTGTTATATATATGTGATCACATATGTATATGTTGGTGTGCGTGTTTGCAGTTGAGTGAGTTCACTGCTGGAAGCGGCGAGCTGCCGGAGCCAACTTAACACTAACTAATTCTGATCTAAACTCCCTCTTTTCCTTTCCCCTTTCTAACGGCACTTTGAGGAAGTTTTGGCAAGTTTCATTCATGAGCAACACCTTCTCTACTTTCTTTAGCCTCATCTGGCACAGGACAAAGGTCTTTTTATTTTGTATTTCCCTCCCCAACTCTTCATCCTAACGTCAGCTTTGTTTCTCTTTCCGACATCTCTCGTACTTTCTTCCCATCCCTCGGCGTTCCTTTGCGCTCCTTTGTGTTAACTTCCCCCAATTCTTATTCCCACCCTTTGCCTCACTCTACCTTCTCTTCTGGCCCATCTCCCTCTCCCTCGCCTCCTCTTTACCTCTCGTCACCAGTCTCTCTCTGACCTCCACCTCCTGCTCCAACACACACTCACACACTCACACTTTCAGTTTGCCAGCAGCATCTCTGTAGTGGAGTTTTCACAGCTCCCATTTCCCCTCAGCGTGCCAACCTACCACGGAGCACATGCTAAGATCCTGCCACTGTGTGTTTGTGTGTGTGTGTGAGAGAATGTGTTTCTGTGCGTAGAGTGGGCACACACACACACACACACACACACACACACACACACACACACACACACACACACACACACACACACACACACACACACACACACACACACACACACACACACACAGGTTCCAGCCTTCTGGCTCTTATCAAAGCTTGGTGTTGATTGGTCAATGGACGCTGGAACCACCACACCCTCAGCTGTGAAACGGCATTCCATGGTGGGACTGGAATCTTTGTGAGTGTGAGTGTGTGTGTGTGTGTGTTTTTACTTTGGTGCTTACCTGGCCATGTTCCCTTTACCTACATTAAGAATAATCGGATAAAATCAAGAGCAATCTGTTTCACTGGAGTGTTGTGCTGTTCACTGCAGTTTTGTCAGTCGTGACCCGAGCAGTCACTGCAAGCAACCAAGAAGTCTGATAAGTCAGAGTTGCATTGCCATGAATCTCTGCTAACCATGCAGTGTTGGTTCTTTGCCAACGTTTGTGGAAACCAGGCAGCTAATTACCGACGTATTTTGTTGGTGCAGCATTTCTGTATATGTGCGCTACTTTGAGGCCAGCTTAAGTCAGCACACATGCTTTGGTGACTTGAATTAAAGCCACCGTTCAGCGAAGACTGTTCTTTACTGTTAGGTTATGATGGTGATGTAATACATCTGAGGAGCAGCCGAGGGTTATTGCTATAGCAGACAAGTCTAAACTAAGAAGCAAAAGCCACAATGAGCTTGCTGTTCTCAAACAGCCTCTTAATGTCACGCCTATCATCTGCGGCCATCCCGTGGTAACCATTTTGTGCCCTTCCAACTATGTTTGATTCAGTTATGGTATGCCAAATGGCACAAGTGAAGGTAACCAATATTTAGTCTGCAGTTCTAGGTCAGTGGGTGATATTCTCCTCCCCAAGTTTCTCCAGCACGCAGGCTGTTGACCTTTTTTTTTAAATAAATAATGACTTTCAGGCTGCCAAAGATGAAGCAAGCTGGCACTGACAGTGGGCACTGCCCTTCTGGGGAAAAAGAGCAAGCTGGCAGCATTAAGACACTGTATTCACACGTACGTTACACACAAACAATATACACACACGGGCAGAGAGAGGTGCTACACACTCACTGGCATAGGGAAATATATGCATCAATGTAGGCATAATTGTATTGCACTTGCGAGGACACTCACTGACATAATGCATTCCTAGGCCCTTACCCCAACCTTCTTCACGAGTATGCCAAACCCCAAACCCAACCTAATTCTAAACACATCCCTCAAAGGAAAAGTACAGTACGTTACAACTTGAGTTCTAGTTTCGTCTACTCGTTACATTCACATGCTGAGATCTGGGAAACCAGGAAGTAAGACTGGAGACTGGACAGGTTGTAAACAAGTCGACGGTTAACAACATTATCGAAACCATTTTATTTGCAGGATACGCTGGAAGTGAGCGCACCTGAAATCCCTCAGAAACAACTGTGTGCACAAGTGCTGCAAGTTTGGTTTGTCAAAGAAGGTCTCTTAACTGTGATGGATGTTCACCGCAAATAATTTGGGTGATTACTTCACAGTTTGCCGTCATTTTCTCTTCAAAGTAAGTTTTGTTAACCTGGGGGTTGGTTTGAAGTCTGACGGCTAGTGGTCTGGCCTTTTTTTTTTTTTTTTTTTTTTACTTGGACTGTAATGTGATATAATTACAGATAAGAATGATGATTTGATGGCCGAAACTACTAAAATAAGACCCAGGTTGAATGAAACTATAATTGTCTTTTTAACCCTCAAACAACGCTTTGAAGTAGTGAACGCCAGCCAAAAGAATATCGTCATCCTCAAGGTCTTAAAATGGGTCCTCACAAAGATGGTGCAAGAACAAAGACACCAGCATTCTTGCATTAAAGAGGTACATTTATATTCCAAATGAAGACACATACACATTCATGGGGAGTAGAATTGAGGAAGAAGAATGTACGTATTCAGGCACACACGCACACGCACACGGACGCAGTACGCTCCCATGCTATTACCGGATTAAACATGCAATTGGTTGTAGTTGGAAACTTTGACATAACGCGAGAGAGACTGTGTCACATAGAAACAACCCAGAGTCACGAAAGACCCTCTGTGATTTTCTGCTGAAGCAGAAGTCCTCAGACGGAGGACTTCAGCGTGTGTGTGTGTGTCTGCGTGTGTGTGTGTGTCATACTGTAATGCCAGTCTGGGTTTGTGTGTGAGTGAGTGCGTGCTGTACGCTTAGAGTCATTTGATGTTAACAAGCTTTGCCACTGTTTTGTTAGGCCACTGTCACCAAAGCAACACATTATATCCCTTCGGCTGGGACTTTCTTTTTGCCCGCCGTGTGTTTTCTGTGTACGCCACCACTTTACATGTGTTTATTTGTGTGCATGCAGTAAGTGTGCACACTATGGGAGTGTGACTTGCGCCACAATTTTCTCTTTTCGGGTTCGATCTTCATCCAAGCCCAAAGTGACGGACCTGTTTATGTTACAGCTGGAAGCTGATGGAAAAGCTTGTCGCCGCACTTCTCTCTCTCTCTCTCTCTGTTCGTCTCTATCATTCACTTTCTCTCAGTCTCATCTCAACCTCTCGCATTCCCCGATGCTCTGTCCTTTTTTTCTTCTTCTGTCTGACTTGGCCTCTGTTGAGGAAGCAGCAGTCCTTGTTCTTGTCAAGTGCCCTCTCAGCGGCCAAATTAGCCCTCCACCCGCACCCCGTTTACTTCCAGTACAACAGTAGTAAATCTAGACAAAAGCAATGCAGCCCAATAAACTCCGGGCAAAGAAAAAGAGCTAACCAAATACAGCGTGGGTTTATAGCCCTCTTGGCTCGTGACTCCAAAGAAAAGGATGCTTGCAGGCGACTCCCTAATGTGGTCAAGCCTGCGTGGTCAACAGTGACACCAAACTATGACTGTCGTTCGGTTGACATGGCATCGAGACTAGGAGGGGGAAGAGAAACCGACTGTGACAGACAGCAAAACAAAGCAATGGAGGATGACATGCAAAAAGGGAGAAACAGAAGGGAGATGCAATACTCGATACAACCTGATCCCCGCATCAGCAAGTAATTAAAAAAGACGGAGACGAATAGTGTTGGAGGAGTGCAGATGAGACGGAGGGAGTTGTGTTGCGCATCATTCCGACTAGATTTCCCTTTATGGAGTGAAATGAGTGTCCTTCAGTCTGCTGTCGGGAAAGTATTTTACTGACTAATGGCTCCTTTATCATCAGTGTCTCTGCTGCTCTTCCTCGCTCTCCTCTTTCTCTCTCTCTCGTTTTCTTTGAGGAAAGGAATTCTCCCACATTTTCTTTATTTTCTCCGTTAGCATTCTAGACCTTGCAAAGGTCAAGAATAAGCAAAGTAGCTTATTTGTACAAACAGAAAGAAAGAAAACATTTTTGACCCATTGTGACAAATGTGTGGCGAGGAACACTGGCCGGATGAAATGTTAAATGTCAAGTGTCAGAATGTGTCCGAGAAGCTCACACAGCCTACAGGAGGAACAATCTCCAACAGTGGGATCGGTGTCTCGCCGCGGTGGCTGTAAACGCATCGCACCAGGCGAACCTTTGTCTTCTCAACACATTTCCCTCAGTGGCGTTAGCAAATACTAGCTTGTGCCGTGTAAATTCCACTGTGGCTGAATTTCATCGCTGTCTGTGTACGTACTACGACTACTTTTTTGTTCAAGTGGTGTAGGCTGCCAGGCTTGAGTAATTTGGTTGCTTTTTAATTTAAAATCATATAATTACTGGTAATGTTGAGTTGGATCCTAACAGAGGGTTGATGTAAACACTGTGTTTGGTTTTAAAGGCAGTGCCACAGATGAGTTTGAGAAGGTAATATTTATTTATGTTCGGCTGGAAAACGTGAAGTTTATGGATACCGAGTTAACGTAATATTGATGTGAGCCTTTAAAGAGATGGTGTCCTTAAAGGTAGGTCTTGTATGAGTGTGTCTGTATGTGTGTGTGTGTGTGTGTGTGTGTGTGTGTATGATGTGAATGCCCAAAACCTCCAAGTGATGATTGCCGTGCATCCCAGAGAGCAGTTCTGTAATACGATAGAGTTCACTTCCTATTAGTGTCACTGTGACCGAGATTCAAAACGGCGGTAAACGGTCACACGGGAGACCAACTTTTCCACATAACCCCCAAATTTTCCCAAACTTGTAGATTCTGGCAAACTCTTGTAGACGATACATGGTTTGCAAACGGAGACGAGGACTGAACATGTCGTTCTTTGGAACGCTTTCCATTACGTTACGTCTTTTACTTTCAGAATTTATGTTTGTTTAATGGAGAACTCGTTCTACTTGACCCAGTCTTCTTGTATACATGAGTTATTCACAAGTGTAAAATATGTTAACTATATTCATTTAGAATGTATAATTGATTTTATGTGCGTTGGACCCCAATCCAGTCTGAAGTTTTACTCTAAAATGAGAGCGGACAGGTAAGTTAAAATGGATAAAAGAAAAAATCCTAACGATATATTTATACAATGCAACATATTGCCTCTTGTTCAAGCTTGTGGACAACGAGGATGACCATGATTTTAACGTGGCAGGAAACTGTAACAGTATGCCTTTCATTAAACAGTACGGTAACACACTCACTGTGTCCACTCCCCAAATAATGCCTCGGTTGAATCATTAGCTGAACTCCTTGTGTAGCCATTATGTTAGCTGTCTGAAGCTAATGTGTTGCTATTACAACATTGTGAACAACTGTTTGTTACTGCTGGGCTAACTGTGTTTTTATTTTTACTCTTGTGACTAACTGTATGTGTTACTGTGGGGTTCCTTCTATGGGAGCTTAATAACGTCGATCTTTCACTGATTAGCTATCACTTTTTTTCTTTTTCTTCCTGGCAGTGGAGGCAATGCAATTAATTTGACAAGTAGTCTACACTTTTGTAAACCTAGTGTCCTTATTGGTGCACAGGTTCAATGTTTACATGACTTTTGGTCTCGCTCTTGTTTATGGTATGTCATCTCTTTCTGGTTTTGTAGTCACAATCATTGACTTCGTTGCCCAATTTCACAATTGCTTCCAGAAAAAAACTACAAAGGCCAATGCTTTGTCTTTAACCTTTATTGGAAGTGTGTTTTAGCTTGCTTGATTTGCACTTACATGCAAAGTGAGAGCAGAATAATTAGTTTAATTTGATTTAATTTAAACCATTATCGTTTCTTTTTTCATGTGATGTTTTTTTATGCTCCGACTGGTTCGGCTTCTGACCTTTCTCTTCCTTCAATCAAGTGAGGTTACAATTAGTGATTAGATTAGTGATTAGATCAAACAAGGCTTAGCAGGTGTTGCCAAATGTCATATCAGAGCATTTGAAGTAGATGGATTGCAGCTGCAATGAAGGGTAATGTTGAAGCAGCTTGACGCCTTGAAGCTTCTGATGCCATACACACTGTAGAGCCCAGAGGAAAAGGAAGAAGGCAATTAGGATTCCTTTGCGCAACTGTTTGGATTTCTAGAGCGAAATTGAGCATACCTATCGTAGAGAGAGGAAGAAGGATATAGAACAAGAAAGGAGGAATGAGAAAGTGAAGCGGTCCAAGAGCCTTTTGGTAAATAACAGGAGATTAGGACAGGAAGCCAGCGCATTCGGAAACGAAGCATTGGACGCAGAAACAACAAAGGATGAAAGGGAAAGGATGGAGTGATGGAGAGATAAGGACGCAGTGCCCGATAGAGTGAGAGACAAAGTGGAAACAAGGAAATGTCACAGTGTCAGAGACAGTTAGACAGAGACAGAACAGAGAGAGGAAACTGTTCGCAGCAGTTAATCGTTATTCCTCGCTGTGGTCCCAGATAGAGAGAAAGAGGACAAAGGTCAAGAAAACAAAAAACAGGACGGATTGAAATAGGCAGAGCACAACGGAACGGCCCGAAACCAGACATGCGAAACATTTCAACTCATGTCTTCGCTTCATATTTCATGGTTTACCACAGATGCAGGTCAGTCCAACGCTTCATTCCATTGAGCTCTTGGGAGTCTTTGTCACCTGATCGGTCATTCGCTTAAGATTCCTTTCTAATAGTTATTTCTCAGTCTCTGGGGTGAAGCCACCAATAAAGCTGTGCCGTAAGTGAATCAGGCCTCCACACACCAGACGTGTGTGTGTGTGTGTGTGTGTGTCTGTGTGTACAGTCAACCAGTATCATGGCCCAAAGGAGCCAGACTGTAAGGATCACTGGTTTCACTGGTTTCACTGGTTTCACTGGTCTGGGGTGAGATGTGCTGGGGAGCTGCCTTTTGTGCATAGGTTGTATGGTACATTAATTCCCTTAACACCTGCTGTTTGCATTCTTGTCTTATCCCATTGTCAATAAACACACGCACACGCACACGCACGCGCCGTACCTCTGCCTGGAAACAAACAGCGGTTAGAGCTTTTGTGCTAAAGCCTCTTGTTAGTTGTCTGACTGCCAGCTGGTCAGTTAAATTTAAAGCTAAGCTAAGCTTTACTGCTGGGTGGGGTGGACACCCACACTTCCGCGGACCAGGTGCATAAAAATGGCCGCCTCACTAGCTTTCAGTTGTTCGGCTCCTCTGTAGCCATTTTTATTGGCTGAGAGTTTTATTTTTATTTTTTATAATTCATGTTGGCTGCAAACATTTACTCTACAGCAGAATTACATTGTTCTGAAGTGTAATGGCAGCCTGCTGTTTCTCAGCTCTTTTCAAACAACTTTTCCTGAATGTCTGCATGAAACAAAGGCCTTATTGTCTGAGATTATAGAAGTCCATACCTCGATGCACAACACTGGATGTACTGACTCCTATATTAAGCCTTATGATGGAGCGTTGCATTAGTCCAAGCAGAGCGCTGAAGCTGCGCTCTCATTACTGCTGATTGGCGTCAGGTGCTTGGTAGCTCGTGGCTACCAACATCCACACATATTCAAGCCGGTGTTAAGCTCAGCCATGATAACCTGACGCTTCTTACTACTAATCTGCTGACACTCTCTTCCCTCCACCACCAACTCCAACCACTTGGGATTTTTTTTATTTTTTTTAATGTAATTATGCTTGAATGTTCGTGTATGTGCTAATTAGGGGGGATTTAGTTCTCCCATCAGAATTCTCGCTGCTGCTTTTAGAGCCAAAAGAACCGTGTAGCCATTTCCTATAAATGATCAGTTCTTTGATGGAAGTGAATCAAAGTTATACTGAAAAGATTGTTGGTAATTGCTTCACCTCGGTCTCTTCATCTTGTTTATGCATAACCATTAATGACAAATAAATAGGTGAGCCCACCCACTGTGTAATCACTTTACCCGGCTGTAAGTTGTGGAATAATAATGATCCACAACCTTTTACATCGGCACAATAACAACAGCAAGTATTGTACTATATATATATATATATATATATATATATATATATATAATAAATCAGATCGGCTTCACTGGATATTGGACCAAGAATGAAAATAATATATACAGTTTTGTACGTACTTTATATACAGTTTTGTATATACTTTCTTTGGCAAATTAAAATCCATAACAGACATTTAAGTACATGTGATTTACCACAGTGTTTCTGTGAGGGCAAATTATGTATCAATGTGTATTTGATGATCAGAATGTCGTTGCTGGCCGTTCGACGAATGTAGAGACGTCACACTTTCCCCCGTTTTGTTTGTGAATACAGCCCTGTGACTTGGTGTTTTTTTTGTGTTGGACAATGTTATCATTTCATTTCACACCACATCTCGCTTTGCTCTGGCAATGACCTTGGCTTTCTCACTCGTTCGGTGGGGACGTTTGAGAGGGTGACGGCGCTCCACCTGGCCCTGCATCCTCACTGTTTGTTTGAGTCAAGAGTGGTTTCCCTGGTGAGAGCACACGTTTCCACTGTGACCAGGAGGAAGATGGAGATAAGGATGCAGGAGATTAGGGCAAAAGGCGGAGGTAAAAAAAAGAGAAAGCAACGAAGAGTGGGAAAATGTAGCCAACTGTAAAAGAGGGAGAGATGGAGATAAAAGAGGAGAGATTAGGGCGAGGCAGAAAAACGGAGGGAGGCAAAGAAAAAGTGTTTAGTCAACTGTGAAAGATAAGACATGAGAGATTGAAAGAGAGGGAGACACTGTAAACGGGGGAGATTAGAAATACAAATAAAAAGTGGAGGGTAAGGCTGGGATCATAGGGGTAAAGCGGACTGTGAAGGACTGACAGATTGCCATTAAAGAGCTCTGACTGGAGAAAGCACCGATGGAAGATAGATGAAGGGAAAGAGGAAGGAAAGAAAGTGAAACAATGAAGACAGACAGATAGCAGAGGGGTAAGACAGGGAGGAGAACATTGATAGATGTGGAACAGAAGCATTCGGATTGGATCCTGCCTCAAAGTCACTCAGAAGTGAGTGGATACTTCAAATTACAAAGTCAACAAATAATAAATAATAAAAAAAGTTGAAACCGTGGAAGCAACTCTGTCCTCAAGTTGAAATGACAAATCAATGCTGTATTGATTTTTTCACCACGTCCAAGAAGGCTTATCAAGCAGCTTCGCTTTCCAAGGAGCTGGCAATTACACACACACACTGAAAGCCTGTGACAAGATCCAGCAGCATCCAGTCTGGATGACGGGGAAGTGGCTCGCTGTCAGAAGCGTATCTGGTGTCTGGAGTGCACTGGCAAGCCGGATGAGGCTCAGAATCATCATGAATTTCCTCTCCGTTTGTGGCTGCTTCCAAATGCTTGGACCACTTGATGATGTGGGTTCGTCTATGATTACTAGGAATGCAACATTATCATAACGGCAACATCATTTTTGTGGTTTAAGTTTCAGTCATTTCACAATCTGTCAGTTTGTTGAGACATTGCAAAACTATTTTTACTTAATTATTTTTTGCATTCGATCCTTTTATTAGTTACCTGGCTATGGTCGCATATTCCTCTTTCACATTCTCCCTCCCTTCCTTTATCTCCACTATCTATTTGAGTATTAAAAAAATAAAATACAAACTAGCCAAGCAGTTATTTACACGATTAGAAAACACGGGGCAACGTTAGCATCCTCTTGATCGATGGCAAAACATGTTTTAACGTGTATTTATAGTCCTTTCAGCTCTTTTTTTGGTCTCCACCAACTCGTGCATGAAACATCGTTCTGCACTACGCTCACCAGCCAGTCAATAACTTCTGTCTGTCTCCCGGGCAGTTTTGGCTGAAAACGTATCTTCTTTTTCTCGAAACCCTCAATTCTGAACTCGGAGCTCATTCTGAGAACGTATCCGTTGCATATGATTTATAACGGTCTGCACTGTGGCCGGGGATCTCTGATCAGCAGTACTTTCACGTGACCTCCCGTAGCATCAGATGAGATGTTGGAACTTTTCATTGCCCAGAGGACCTTTCAAGGACCCTTGTTGGACTCCCGGACCCCATTTTAAGCTTTAGGGAAGAGCTGCTCTCGACCACACCAGCCCTCCCCGTCTCAGGCCGGGGTATGGCTCTTATTAGTGGTCCTTGCCATGGCAGCTTGGGGAAGTCTTTTGAAACCTAATATGGTCTTAAATCAGATTTATAAATGTTTAGGTGTATTATGAAAAACACACACGCAGTCCTCCTTGGCAAAATCAGACTCTGTTTATGTGTATGTGTGAGTGTGTGCGTCTGTCAGCGAGAGCGGGCGAGTGAAAGCTTACAAAACGAGGGAAAGAGAGTTGTGTGTGTGTGTGTGAAATAGGATAGAAAATTGTGTGTGTTGTTTGTCTGCGCTCGCTTGTTTTTTTTCTTTTTCTTGCCCTAATTCCTCCAGTACGACAGCGTTTCAATAAACAGCAAACCCGTATAAAGGGAACCAGTCTATACACACACTCAGGCAGTCAGTTCACATTGCAGTGTGCATACATTGTGCACCCGTAGTTAAAACAGATTGAATGACAGCCAGGAAACACGATAAGCTTTTAAACTCTGATGATGGAAAGAGAAAATAATTTCATCCCACTTCTTTTTCCCTTTTTTCTTTTTTTTGCTGGAAAACTCCTAAATAAGTCAGAGCGGCAGGAGCGATAAGTGTGTGGGGAGAAGTGTGAGTGTGTGCGCACAATTTTCCTGCTGCCTGTACGGTAGGAGTGTTTGTGTGTTTTGGTTTGTGTTTGTTTGTGCTTGTATGTTTGTGTGTGGGCTCATATGCTGTGGGCCGTTCTCACGCTCTGTCCTACTAACACATTCGCTAATTTGACTGAGCGAGAACACACACAGAGACACACCAACGCAGACACACTCAGTCGTTCGTCACCGATGTTTTTAATGTGTTATATTAAGTTCATATACTGTTGATTGAGCTCAATTTCATTACCGATCATATTTGTAACCTTTTGTTTGTCTCTCTGTAGGGATTTGAACAGAAACAACATCACCAGAGTCACGAAAGTGGACTTCTCAGGCCTCAAGAACCTCAGGATTCTGTAAGTCTGTTTCTTTCTTTGTTTCTGTTCGCTGCTGCTGAAATGACTGTTGTTAAGCCAGGTTCTTCAAATTACATTGAATGTTTCGGTCTTTCTTTTTTGGTTCCGTCATGTTTATTTGTTACTGGGGTTCATGTCCAAAGATTAAAGGCCTCATGCAAAAACGTTGTATCCTTAACTTCTCTTTGATTTTTTTTTCTTCTGTTTGCTCGTATGCGAGAGAGCCAAGTACGAGAAAATCCTAAGAACGAGGAAATCTGGGAATGTGACGAATTCTCTAAAATCACTCGAACTCGCCATTTCAGAGCAAATCTCTTTCTGGGATTTGTTTTCGCACGAGCGTGAACTCACTTTTCACTTTTAACGAAGCGCTTCACAAAACTGCAAGTGTAGCGCTACTGTGAGATTAAAGATATGTAAGTAATCTCTGATCAAATAAGATTCCAAGTAGATGTTTGGGCATACAAAGCGCGCGACTTTGCATCCCATCTCCAAAAGCAAGTGTTGGCAGTGGTGTATAGTAACGAAGTAGAAATACTTCGTTACTGTACTTAAGTAGTTTTTTGGGATATATGTACTCTACTTTACTATTTATATTTCAGTTTACTTTTACTTTTACTTCATTACATTTTGCAAAGAAAACTCGTACTTTTACTGCGATACATTTCTGCCTGAAACCTTCGTTACTCGCTACAAAATCAAATCTATCTTTAGAAGAAAAAAACACATCCGGGACTGTGGTGGAACACAGACTGCACCAAGCAGGTTTTGCGAATCACAATATTATGCATTTTCCCTCTGCATCCTCTAGTCCAGCGCTCCCAAACCTTTATGCGTCACGGACCGGTTACGTGAAGACAATATTTTCACGGACCGGGTCCGACCTCGGAGAGACGGGAGACAACGACACCCGACGTGTGTTCGTTATGTCCAGTCTACTGACTCTGGACTAAAGGTTTAGTTAGGAGTAGTCTACTGCTTAACTTATAACCCACTGCACAAAGACAGGATGTTGAAATGGAAGAAACAGACTTAAGTTTCATTTTTAGAGTAACGTAACATCTTGACATGTGTCAAGAGGTTCCGTCTGAGGTTACCGCAGACGGATGTATCCGGGCATTTTTCACAATAAAACATCATTAATTTTTCATTCATTCTTTCTGTGCGGCCCGGTACCAAGGGACCCACGGGCGGAATGAGCATACTTATAACCACACTGTTACAAGTCCTTCATAGTGTCATATTGCTTTTTGGAGAATTATGATGATAAATTCATAGTAGATGCAAGAGTATACTTAGGTACAATATATTATGTTGAACATAATATATATGGATGGATCACAGCCAACCCAGTTATTTTCAACACAACTCCTGGTCCTTGGTCATGGTGACCCGCACTTAAAAGAATAAACTTCATAATTCTCAAAATTCTGACCCTTTGCTTTTTTATTAACAGCATGTACTTGTACTTTTACTTTCAATACTTAAGTACATTTTGTATCAGAAAAATACTTTTGATACTTGAAATATCAAATACTTTTACTCAAGTAGTATTTTAATAGGTGACTTTTACTTTTACTGGAGTAATTTTCCAGTAAGGTATCTTTACTTTTACTCAAGTACGGCTTTTGGGTACTTTATACACCATTGAGTGTTGGTTTCTTTTCACCCTGGAGGGGATCTTTCTCCCCTCAGTCAAATGGCTTACGTTGTGTAAACATATTACACACCTCAACACACTCGGTGGATCAGAAAATGCTCCTATGATGCTATCAAATGACCCATTTAGTCATTTAAGTATGAGGGTTTTATGTTTATTCTACCAGGTACCAGCAGGTCTATTATGGACTCTTTCTTTTTCCTCATTGTGACTCGGTATTTGTTTCTTTACAAGGAATCCCATTAACAGAAGAAAAAAAAAATGCCATACTGGAGCAATTAGGCAAGTGCTATATTTACCTAATGGGCCTGTATATGGCTATAGGGGAAACAAGTCTCTATAAAATAAAGTTTCCCGTCCTAATTAGGGATTTCAGAGCAACAGAGAATGCATGTGTCTTATCCAAGGAGTTGAATGTCCTAATTACTGCATATTTATGAGGTTAAATAATATAGTAATTATGAGCTGACACGCCAAGCAGCAAGGCGCCCATTTGTCAAACGAGCAACAATATGCATGAACTGGTGCAGATATGATGGTATGCAGGGATTGAAACTGCTGAAACAAATGTTGCAGTATCGGAATTGTTTGCAAGAAAGTGTGAGTCATGTTTCATATGAAACGGTGAAAGAAAAGATAAGTCAGCAGTCACTCCCATGTCTCTTCGAACAATAGTTAGGGAATGCTGAATATTTTAAATTGTGCAATCCAGAGATACCAGAATGCCTTTGAAAAGGAGAAATCAGTAACAGACATTTGAGATTCTTTATGGATGCACATCGGGGATTCGTATAAAGTTGTGCACATGCTATTAAATGACAAGATACTGAGAAATGTCCACAATGTACATTGGAAGTTTTTTTCTTGTTTCTCCTCCGCATACTGGCCACAAAGAGCTGAACTAACTTGATGTGTCATAACTGGTGATTCCAACCATTGTGATATACGGTCCCAAAGACCTCAAAAAGAGAATAAAACAGCTGAGCCTGACAACTGGTCTGTCACACGGCCAAATGACTCATAAAGGACATGTATTGACAACAGACTTAACATGTGGCTGTCAGTAAACATTTTGAATGGACCTCTTTTTTTCTCAAGTATCATCCTTCATGCTCTCAAAAAGAAATTAATCCAATGACATGCAAAAGCCCTCGATGATCTAACTCGTCATATCTACACGGCTGCACCCCACAGGATGTGACTCCTCGTCTCCTCTCAGCTGTCCTAATTGACTTCAAGGGCTCTCTCACTCTTCTGCCTCAAGTGGCTCAAATGTGTGTGTGTGTGTGTGTGCATCTGTGTGTGTGCGTGTGTGTGTGTGTGTGTGCGTAAGGCCTATAATAACTATAATCACTGTTTGCTGCATGCAGCTTCCCTCCTCACTCTGTTTTAACCAGACCGGTAGATAAAAATACACTCGGAGCACAAACTACACTGAGGAGTGGAAATAAGTTTATGCTTCTGTGTGTTTGCATTTGTTAGTGCATTTGTTTAACTCTAACCATACTTGTGAGGGCTATGATGGATTTTAACTTTTCATGTTTTTTTTCCGTGTGTGTGTGTGTGTGTGTGTGTGTGTTTGAGAAAAATAGAGACAGAGAGACATTTTTTTGTGTACATCCTGTGCACTTGAGACATGGTAAGAAGGACCCAGGGAAAGAGTGTGTGTGTGTGTGTGTGTGTGTGTGTGTGTGTGTGTGTGTGTGTGTGTGTGTGTGTGTGTGTGTGTGTGTGTGTGTTTGCGTGTGGTGGGCCAGCAGCTTGTTTCATGTGGTTGGTGATAAACTGCTGTGACATTTCCGCGCTCTAAATCTCTTAAAGAAATGGGAAGGAGATGGCTTGGGAAAGGGAAGATAGTCTGAGAAAGTACACACACTCTCGGTCTCTCTCTCACACACACAGACACACAGACACACACACACACACACACACATTGTTGCATATGATATCAAGGGATGAAGAAAAGCCGACGTGGTCACACAGAGTAGCCTTTCCCCTTATCTGTAGGTATTACTGTTACTTACCAGACCTCTATATCTCGCTTTCTCTTTCTCTCTCACACACACACACCCACACACACACACGCTTCATGCCGAGTCCTGGGATTCCTGGTCACTTACATCCATCCCATGGGAAACGTTTGCATGTAGTTAAAACACTTCTAGCCTTTTTCCCAGGGCAGGATAATCGCTGCAGACAAAGTATTTCTCAATGCCCATGCTTATATATATACAGGCTAGTAATTATTGATAATTAGTCGTGTGAAAATACTTGACTTCCTTTACAAATAATCTGACTTTCACTAATCCCCAAACTAAATGTGAGCATATCAGGTGTATTTTCTGCTGCTAAATGATCAGCTTGTACATTCACACCTCAACGATCTCTGAATTAAAAAATACATAAATAACTCAATTGGACTTGTTTGGTGCTACTTAACATCTTCAAATGTGGCACCGACCTCAATAAAACACCCTCATTAGACTCTTTGCTGTAATCCGATGAAACATTTAACACTTTGTGTTCTCTTAAAAGCGGTCTGAAGGCTCTTTAATGCGAGCGCTCAGACCGTCTCGCTGTAATCACAGACGCAGCTTGCCTCGGCCTCCGTGCTGCATGCACAACACTTAGAGTAATATCTTTGGCAGCCTTTGCTTCGCGAGATTTCTTCCAGACTGTGGCGAAATTGAGTAATTCCAAACAAATTTAGATGTAGGTGAAAACTTGAGCTTGATATTGAACATTTGGCTGCGGGGACGCTAATGTGGTTTCACCCGTTGTGCGTAAACAACAAGTGAAGTTAATATCCCCTCAAGTATTTCCTTATTTCCTTCATACGCCAAGTGCTCTTGAGTTGGCCATGAGGAAGCGTGACATCATTGTGCGCTTTTTAATGGTTGCTAAGACTCTAATATGGTTGAATGAACGCGTTATTAGACACGCCGGGCCTCAACACATGAAACCAATACACGTTTGCTCTCCTTGCTCCCTCTTCCTCCATCTCGATGACGAATGCTACAGACAGACCAATATAAAAACAATACCTCATCTGAACAATATGCCAGCATCGACTCCCCACACCATGTGTTTGGCTTTAAGTCCCCTGTCTTTACAAACTTCATTGAATAAATCAGCATGCGGTTGATCCCTCATTTGGACAAATAAACTCTTATAGTTACTCAAAGTTCTGTCTTGATTCAGCTTACAACCCCGAGTTTACGAGGTCGGCTTTTCTATCAGGATGGAGGAAATGTAGCGAGACGAGAATACGCGTGTTGGATTAATACTGATGGGCTGCGTGCGGTCAGGATGTGTGTGCTTGCTACCAGGGCTTCACGCTGTACCTATGTGCACTCTTTATGTTTATACGCATCTCTAACATGCAGTGTGTGTGTGTGTGTGTGTGTGTGTGTGTGTGTGTGTGTGTGTGTGTGCATCTTCTGTACAATATGTATTTTCCCCCTGGTAGTGTGTGGTTGCCTTTGTTAGCTCAGAGTTTCAACTTTATTCTGCAACTCTCGTTCCTTTTCTGGAGCATATGTCGCAGTGTTTCTGTGTATAAACTGGCTTATGCATGCCGGACCATTTATCACTTAATATAAGAACATACAATATGGTTGTGTTGCATGATTGATGTTGTAAATCATTTCAACTCATGCAAGGTATTTTCTTTCTGTCCATTTCCATGAATGCACGTTTGAGTGACTGAGTCTGTTATCTTTCAGCCAAGTGCATGCTTCTGTCCAACAAACTGTGTGTGTGTGTGTGTGTGTGGAAAGAGCCGGTATGGCAGACCGCTGATTAATGGCTGTAATATAGCTGCATTTCTGTCTAAATATTTTCTTTGAAAGAATATTTAAAGGAAGGGTCACGCCAAAACAAGTCAAGTCCACATGGCAGGCCAGATATGGCCTCTTTTTGATACAGCTTCTTCAGTCCTCCTTGGTTTCTTTTCCTTCTTTTAATATCGATCCATCTCTTTCATTCTGGGTCTCTGAGTATCTGTTTCCTCTCTCTCTCTGCATCCTCCTTTATCTCCTTCCCCTTTGCTTCTTCACTCCTCTCTTCCTCTGTCTCTCACAACAGCATCTTCTCCCTCTCCCTCTCCCTCTCCCTCTCTCTCTCTCTCTCTCTCTCTCTCTCTCTCTCTCTCTCTCTCTCTGTCACTCTTAACATCCTCAGACAGAAAATATAAACATGCATATCTGCGGAGATGTTCTCTCTCCCATCTGGAAAACCTTAGATCTCTCCGAAAACATTGACAGCACACACGGAAGAGAAAAAAAAGAGAGGAATAGACACTGCATTGGGAGCAGCAGTGGAAAGACGGACACAAAACGGAGAAGATATCCAGTGAGGGGTGGAAGAGGGATGGGTTGTTAATTGTTTGTTTTGGCTCACTAGATTGGGACATTTGTGGAATACTGCGTGTCTTAAACTTTGCAAACGCTTGCTTGGTGCCAGATTCATTTGTTGAGTGCACTGATTCCCTGTTTATACAACCAATTTTTTAAAAGTGCAAATGTCTCCCTCAATGTTTGAAATCTCTTCATTTCTTTCTGGCAAGCAGCTGATGTTTGTGCTGTCCAGAAAATGAGATTCCTCTTGTGTTTGAACCTCCAGGTCAGCCTGGAAAGATGGCTGTGGATAGATGTTCCCAACTTCACTGTCATCCCGCAGATTAATATTTAAATTAGGAATCTTGAATTTTTTTTAAAGCTTATGTTAACGATGTAAGGTCATTTTTTTAATGTTGCCTCATTTGACAGACTGTCATTGAAAGTTGTTCTCCCTTGTCTTGACTGTTATTCTTTGAAGATTTTGCTGAATTATAAAAGTAACAACTGCTGTTCTTTTCCTCTGTGTCTTCTCTATGTCCGTCACTGTAGTCATCTGGAGGACAATCAGGTCAGTGTTGTCGAGAGAGGAGCCTTCCAAGACCTCCGACTGCTGGAGCGACTGTGAGTACACCACTAACTGCATATTGCTAACTGTTCTGCGTAAGCGAAAGAGAAAAAAAGAGAAGCTAAACAGCTGATGCACACTGAAGGTATTTTAGGCACGTAAAAAAAAAAAAAAAAAAAACACCAGGCTACAAAAAAGGCACAAAAATAAACATCCCAAAATATGCATACATGCACACCGGCAAACACGACTTCACAGACATGCAAATATTTGACTTGCTACTGCAGATTTTCCATTTCCCCAAACATACACACACACATTTTGACTGGCTGTCAATTCTGTGAAGTACACACACACACACACACACACACACACACGCACACGCACACGCACACACACATATACACCCAAAGTCACACAAAGAGAGTGTCTGGATGATACCCAAGTCCATCCACTTCACACACAACCTCGGAATTTCTCATAGATATTGCCGTGTGTGTGTGTGTGTGTGTGTGTGTGTGCGCGTGCGTCAGCTCACACCAAGGCTCGAGTCAACAGAATCAATGTGTCAGTGCACAACACGACACTTCCCACACACACCTGCATGTTTATGACTCAGTGTTGGAGGGATGACAGACAGACGGCTCTCCAGGACAGTGCTCATGATGCCATGGCTTGAATAAAAAATACAGAGCCAACCCACTGCGTATTATCAGACGTTAACTCCTAAAATGTAAAGGTGTCATTCGGGATATGTTAACAAACGTATAGCTGCCATATCTGATGAGCACAGCACTTCTAAACGTAGGAACGGGGCTGTCTTCACAGCGTTGAGTTCACATCGCTGGGCTTGGAAAGGAGCTGAGAATTTCCTCACTGATATGATAATGTCAGGTTCTCTATTTAAGCACAGCAGGGAGTCGTCTTTCCACATTGTGCTTTCACAGTATCACGATAATAGTCACTTGAAGTGATACTAAAAAACGGCATGGGGACCAGATAGATAGATTTAAAGATTGTATCTGCCATGAAGAGGAGAGTTTAGATTTTAAAAGAGCAAAGATGGATGGAAGAAGTTGTTGTTTCAGAGCGACCAAAGCACTTTGAGTGGCAGCAGCATGTGTACCTTGTCTCTTAATGGAGATCACACAACCAATAGTAAAAGCGTGAGGTAAAGGGGCTGCTTTAATGTTAAAATGGCTCTTTAATGCGGTGTGTCAGGAAGGGTCAGAGGTCAGGGGTGAGGAGGTGGAGAGTTTAGGAGGCAACATAGCTGTGTGTCAAAACTCACACAAGCGATGGCATCCAAGGCAGTGAGCAACTTGAAGGTATTCAAAGCGAAAGTTGCTTATCAATGTATAAGTAAGTAAGTATCGTCTACGGATGACTTGTACCTAATCGAAGGATAAAACTAAAGAAAATTTTCTCTGTTTTGAGCATATTAAAGAGAACGATAATAATAATCCTGTGTCCTAAATTTGCCTCTGCAGTGATAATGAAAGGCTTTTTAAAATGCTTAGTTCACAGGGTCTCTGAGGTTATGGCCGTCAGGGTGAAAGTTTAGGGGTGAGAGGTCGTGGTGCTGAGTCTGTGTGATTTACGGCGTCACAATGTGAAAAACATGGAGCTTAAAGTAGTCATCTCCTTGGTGGGAGTACATCCATGTATGTCCACACATTTCACCTCATGTGGTCATTAAAAAGAATCAAACACAGACTCAGAGTTGGTCTGAAAAGGCGAAATGTAGCCGATTTCTATTCCTGTATGAGGCTGTGATCTGTAATTGATGGATATTTTTGCAGAAAGAAGGGGCTTTTTTTTTTAAGACGTGCAAGTTCATGTTTTGTTTTCCTGACAAAGATATATCAAATGTCTGGATTGTTAGGTAAACTGGCCCAGTGAGATTACTTCCCTTCAGCCTCCAAACCATTTCTCCTGGACTTTACTATGTTTCTGACTAATAGGGATAATTTTCCAAATTTAAAAAATACAGTGCCCATGGACTTGTGGCCTGGGAATGTTTCAAAGGTTCCTAGCAGAAGAAACTCGTCATTAGCATTTGAAAACACACAAAGGATTCTTCTCTTAAAAACCATAACTGTTTTATGAGCGAACATCTTAAAATGACTCATAACTGTAACAGTAGCCGATCAGGCGCTTATACTTTTGTACCAGCAGTTATTTTCTCAGAGCAAGGGTCAATTATTTCAAATGGAGGGTAGCTCTTTTTGGGCTGCAGCTCTCTTTCCATTGGTGCACACAGAAGTGAAAGTTGGGGTCTTATTATCATTATCACAAGGGTTAAAAGGTTGGTGTCTGTGTCTTCTCCAGAACAGATTCTACTCTGTGACCCCCGTGACCCCTCCATCCTCCTTTTCTTCTCGTTTTCCCCTCCACGCCTCGTCTATCAGCCAAATGCTTTGGTACCTTGATAACACTTTCACTCCCTCTACTCACGCTGTCCTCATCTGTCTCTGCTGCAGCAAACCCCACCCTCCTCCTGCACACGCACACACACACACACACACACACACACACACACACACACACACACACACACACACACACACACACACACACACACACACACGCACACATTCAAGCAGACACATCTTTCACCCTCACACACATGTCTACCTTGTTGGTCAACAGCAGTATGTCACCCTCTCCATCTTCCTCTGCTTCTCATTCCTTTGTAAATAATTGCCATGTGTTCATTTCATGCTCGGTTCAACATACTCGAGCACAGAAGAATTTCACATGCAACACATCGGAAGGCCTGGGCTGTTGGGAAACAGTCCCATATCAACGGAAAAAAAAAAAAAAAAAGAAATGTCCCAAAAGGTTTCTTGGAACCTTTAATGATATTATCAAGATTTGAAAACCACATAGAGGTGGTGAGGTTGACCAAAAACTATTCAACTCCAGAACACTGTGTTCTGAGGGTCTTAGTTAAGAGTTGTTTTTTTAACTTGTTTTTTCTAATAATTGACTGTTTATCCATCTGGTGATTAATGAAAGCCAGCCCATCCTACTGATGCTTTTAGTTTGTGTTGTGTTCATAAAAAAGACACATTGTCATGGCTGTATGCGTACGCACAGATTGTCTATCATTCTGGCATCCATGTAGGTCGAGTGACCCGCACACAACTAGTGGATGAGTTTATGCACGAGACCGCTCTGCTCTCCTGATTGGCCGTTACTGTTCGTCTAAAAGCCTATTTAAGAACGACGTGATCTTTAGTGATGCCAAAGGTCCTCTGGCCGATAAATTACATTTTTGTTCTTCATTCCTTTGCTCATGTAATGCATCCGAAATGCCTCTTTTAGTTGTTTCTTTTGTTGTAAATGTGCAGGCATCTTTTACCAAGATGTGGGACTGTTTATGTTGGCTGCACACATCTGACACTACTTATTGAAAAGCTTAGATTGAAGAGTGCTAAACCTCTCAGACTTGTTTGTCTGGACCAATGCTAGATGACTAATGCAGGGTGGATAAGATATCCGTTTTATTGCCGAGAAATGGGAATTAAATAGGAATTCTTTGGCAAAGCTCCTGCATTTTGTGCATTTTTGTCTCAATATAAAGACGATATGATCAGGCTTATTTTTGCTATACGATAACACAGTAATGCACGTGACTACCCCGAGATGAATAGATTGTTTTCATCTCTTCATAAAGGATAGAATAGTTTTAACTTAGTGAATTTTTCAGTGTTTTTTTCAACTGAACACAGCTTTCAACGAAGTGCAGATGACTGGAAGATGCCAGGAAACTAAACTTGTTCCTGCTTTCACTCCCAGGTCAAAGCACATGCGGGGATGATAGCGATAACTGGCTTTAGAGAGCTTACAGGACGATAACCTGCAACTGACACACGCACACGCACAGCATGATAACCTGTAAGTCAGGATCACAGGAAACCAGACAGACCTTCCCATGAGTTTGACCTTTGAGCCGTGCACCCGATGACCTTCAAGGTGATCCCGCCGCCTGGTTGGTGATAGTTCAGTCAACACAAAAGCAGGGAATCTGAGTGATTTATGAGCGCCTGTTTTTCACCGTTTTCTGTTCGTGCTGAGGTTTCTCTTTGAGTCTTACAAAGTGAAACCATTTAATTCAACTATTTCCGTTCTCTTTCTCCCTCTTCTTCTCTCCACAGTCGCCTGAACAGAAACAAACTCCAGTTCCTCCCAGAGCTTCTGTTCCAGTCCAACCCCAAACTAGGACGCCTGTGAGTACACCTTTTCTTGTTTTTCCGTCCCTCCATCTCACTTTCCTCAAATCTCCCATCTCTCACTCTCTCAGCTCTTTTCTGTCTTCTTTTGATGCGTTACATGATCCATTTGAAAACACCGCCACGGTGCAATGTCGGAACTTTTATCCGGGGTTGAGGGTTCAAGTCCCGCGCCAGGTGTCACAGTGCCGCTCTGTGCTCCTGCGGAGAGGTGAAAAGAAGCTTGTGTGTGTGTGTGTGTGACTGTGTGCGTGCGCGATTTGAAGAGGTGAAAGTGTGCCTGGAGCGAATGTTTTGCTTGGACCTGTGAGGAATTTTTATTCAGGAATATGGAGTTTTCCCAGAGCATTCAGAGTGTAAGAGCAGGTCACACTGATGCAGAGAAGCCTCCCACTTCCCCTCCTTCTCTCTTTTTCATCTCACATTCCCAGATTTTAGTGTTTCAGTCCCATCGGTGCATCCACCCTGTCTCCTTTTCTTCCCTGTGTGCCCTCTCTGTCTGCACTCTGTCTTTACACTCAGGTTTTCTATTTGTCTAATCCTCAGAGAATCTCTCTGTCAGTTTAGGTTGAAGGTTCACACACCTTTCTAAATCGTTTGGCTGTTTATGTTGGGCTGTCTTCAAGGAAAGCGAGAGGTAGACTGTGTGTGTGTGTGTGTGTGTGCGTTTGCCTCTCGTGCATGCTTGCTTTTGACTGCTTATGTCTGCAGTCCTTTCCATATGCCTTCTTGACCTTATTTATCATGTATTTCTTAGTGTGTGCATACATGCACCACATTTATATACTATATCAGCATATCTGTGTGTGTGTGTGTGTGTGTTGCGAGGTGTCAGGATAGGGAATACCAACGCTGGGACATTAAACTTCTCACTTCTCTCACTCTCTTTCATCACGTTGCCATGAGGCAGAGCGCCTTGAAAGCTACTTTACCCTTCCTTTGTGGAAACCTATTCTTCTGTGAATGGTCTTTTTGTGGTTTTGGCAATATAGAAGTTTTAACTGTTTCGGAGATCAAACAGAACATTAGACCCACAAAAGGGAAAGGAAAACTTTTGAGTATCACAAATCCAATACCTTTAGTAGAAAACAAAATTTTTGGTCTGAAAACGTTTAGGTTGCGTCCTCACAGAAGATGTCCGCTTCCTTAATGTGTCATAATATGTCAAAATCTCCAAAGAAACGTCTCGCAGGGTTGACGTCCGCCTCTACACCATTGGTAGGTATGTATAAAACGTTCCCAAGAGTCATAGTTCTGCAGCAACAAGTGTTAAAGCCCTGGAAGTAGCAGGTTATTGGTGGACCAGAATTGATGGGAACATTCTGATGATCACTCGGACTGGACATTGGATTAAGCTGCAGGAATGTCAGCGATGTTTCTGTTGAAAGTTTTTAACCCATTTCGCTGTGAGCCTCTGACACCATTGAAATGTGTTTTAGCTGCCTGCGTAAAGAAGCATCCTACAACCTTTCACTGCCATCTTTAATGCATGCAGGCAGCACACTACGCTGTCTCTTCCAACACTAACACAGGTCTTATCGACATGAAATAATTGATCATTGCTGTCCAGTAAAAATTGTGCGTCTGCATATTTTATACTTAAAAACTTGAATGTTCTAAATGTGCATTGCTTTGTACAGTGACAATATTTCCAAATAAAATCTAAGTAAAAAAGTGCTCTTTAACCCTAACCCTTTTTTTTATGATAATATTAGTGGTTCGTGGCTATGACAATGAATTGTAGTTTCCGCAGCGCTTTTCTCAATCCGATCTCTTGTGCTGGCAGAAGAGCCACAGAAAGATGAAATCCTCTCAGGAGGGGGCACACTGTGAAACCCATATTTAATCGCGTGTTTCAAACATTGTGGTGCTGAGCGTGATGTATTGCTGAACACAGCAAAGTGGACTGTTATGGCTGAAAGCAAATCGTCATTTACGTCAACTGTGGCTTCCAGGATCACACACAGTGAAAACCCTCTCATGTGAACATCAGGGACACACACAGCGAGGGATGCAAACACATGCAGACACACACACACACACACACACACACACACACACACACAGACACACACACACACACAGACACACACACTCTCACTGTGTTTACTTCCTATCTCCCACCCTTTCTCTTGTTCTTCATGAGTGGCAGTCTCGTTCCCTCCACCGCCTGGATTACTCTTCCATAAAACCTGTAATTGTTCTCGATAGCTCTTATTTATCGCCGGTTGAATATGGATCCCTGGAGCTCTCAGACAACTCGGTACGAGAGTGGAAAGGGTGAACGTGTTCCAAACTTAACATTATAAATCTCATGTTCTTTATATCCCTACTTTCCCATCAGCACAATCTAAATTACAGTGTCTGGAGTTTCCTCCTGCTCTTTATTTTTTTCTTCTTCTCTTCTTTTCCACTTTTCTCATCTTTCTCGTCCATTTTTGTTGGTGCTCTTATCCCATCCACGTTGGGTTTTTCTCCGAATTAGGGAAGCGGCGGTATAGTGTTAATGTAGACGAGAGAGCGTGTCAGAGAGAAAGAAGGAATGGAGGTAGAATGACAGCCGAGTGAGAGCGAAAGTGAGAGGGAGACCGACTGAAAGGGAGAATAACAGCAGGAGGGTAAGAAGGAGGAGACGGGGAGGCTTGCTGGTGGGTTTCTGGTTTGGGTTCGTAACCTTCCTCTCTGTCAGCCTCGGTTAGATATTAAATGATGGCAGTGTGATAGGAATTACCTCTTAACCCTCCTATTAAAGCCCTGTGGTCTGAGGTTTGGAGACTGGGGGAGAGGGAAGGAGCTGGACTAGCATCAAGGGAAAATAGGCATGGGTTGGAGGTTTTGCTCCTGAGGTGGGTGGGAGGTAAGGGCAAGAGGTATCAGGCTGGGTAATAGTCTTACAGGAGTCTTGGATCCTGCAGAGATGATGCTAGCTAGTATCGAAGAGATTGGCTTTGTCTCTCGCTGGAAAGCGCTCTGATTGAGCAGTATGTGCGGATGGCGATTGCCTGACAAAGACAGATGAATGATGGGTATTGGGGAGGTCATGTGAAGGAGGGAGATGGATGGATGAAAGGTTGCTGGTGGAGGATGAAGGGAGCGGGTCGATGGATGGAGAGGTTGGAGTCCTGGTGACCCCACTAGTTGCTCAGTAGCGGGGGGGGGGGGGGGGTCGGGAGCAAACAAAGATAGGGATGGTGAGATGGGATGGATCGCGGACTGGAGTCTGTGGGTTTCAGTGTGTGCAGTCTGTGGTCGTTTTCCCCCCACAGTTTGCAGAGACTGTGGTCTCACAGCACATGCACCCAGACACACACTAACACACACACTTAGACGAAGCTTCGAGTAGAACACGTTTACTAGAAAGGCAATGGCTTTTTGGTTTGAAAAGCAACAATCACGATGGTTCGGATGGAAACATGCAAGCCTTTGGGTTAGAGGGCTTTTGTGCATCAGTGCACATCTGAGTGTATCAGGAGGGTTTACTTTGCTAAGTGACGTGATGGCTGTTAGTCTCCTGTCTAATAACACTGACCCAGACTGAGCCTCATCCTGTTATCTTCACTTTCTGCTCCGGTAGTTTGCGTGTGTTTGCGCATGTTTCACGCGGGCATGCCTGTGAAATGTGTGCGAGTGTGTGTGTTGCGTGCAGGCAGGGCCCCAAAATGCAGTCTGTGCATGCGAGCCAGCGCTGGTCATTCTTCATCATTCTCCCCCATTAAAGCAGCTCATGTTACAGTTGATTGGTTTGCATGAGAGGACAGGGGGAGCGATGAAGAAGAAAAATGAGAGTAACGTCAGCACAGAGAGAGATATTTCCCCTTTTCCTTCACCACTAGGAGGGCTTCAGATGCGGCCTGTTACATAATGCAGGAGGTGATTTTTGACCATGTTTCAACATTCATGGACACTGAAATAAAAGCATTGTCTGGCTATAAAGATGTAGAACCCGTGCGTATTTTACGCGACATTATTTTGAAGAAGAATGCAGAGATATGACAAAGTCTGTGCTTAAAAAACGTTACTGTTTAAAGCAAAGCTGGCCAACTTGTAAAAGTCAGAATAATACCATCTTCCTCTTTGCAAATGAAAAGCTCAATTCATAAACAATAAAACACTCAATTCAATACAGCTCGGCTCTACTCAACTCGACTCTCTCTTTTTTTGGTACCACCGGGCAAAACTGACAAAAGAACCTGTTACCAAATCAGATTTTAGTTTGCCAACATGCTGGAGTGCAGCGGTCCCCAACCTTTTTTGAGCCACGGACCGGTTTTGTGTCATACAATATTTTCACGGACCGGCCTTCACGGTGTGGGCGAAAAATATGCCGTAATAAATATGACAAAAATGATACGACCGGCATAAAGACAATTTTAAAGTGCATGAAGATACAACTCACCACTACGGCGAATTAGTGGGAGCCCTGAGCTTGTTTCTCTGCTACGAGCCGGTCCCACCTCGGGGTGACGGGAGAAAAAGACCGACCCCCAACGTGTGTTTATGTCCAGTCTACTGACTCTACTCCGTAACTTAAACCTTTATGTGCACTCTGTAACTTCATTAAAACCCGCTTCACAAAGACAGGATGTTGAAATGGAGGCAGGGTTTCAGAGCTTTTAGGTGATCTCAATATAGTCTGCCTTGATTTTAATCCAGAACACCGAGTTGAAACAGACTTTTAAGTTTAATTTTTGGGGTAACGTATCACGAAACGTTACGTTTGAGGCTACGCACAGACGGATGTATCCGGTATTTTTCAAAATAAAACATTTTTCCGACTTTTTTTTCTTCTCCATAAATTCTTTCTCTGCGGCCCAAGGGACCCACGGACCGGTACCGGGCCATGGCCCGGGGGTTGGGGACCGCTGCTCTAGTGTAGTAAAGCTTGTATACTCCTGTCTTCAGCCTCTTCCTATCCTTTAACTCTGCTGCGTAATGTCCTAACTGCACCTTATAAAATGCATCACAGCAGGAATACCAGCAGCCAAACTTTCAGCCTAAAAGGTTTTTTTTGGAGTAAGAAAGGAAAGGATGGAAATATAGCAGAAGGGAAATGGCCGGCAATAGTCAACAAATCATGACCTGGAAGGTCGCCAGTCTAAACCCTTGCACTGACGGGTGGACGGTAATGAGACATGCTCTCCTGCACCATTAGGTTGCCCTTGAGCAAGGCACTTAACCTCCAGATGCTTCAGTGGAGCTCCCAGATGTGAAAGTGTGGACCTTCCTCAGTTACTGTAAATACAACTGTGCCGGGTTGAGTCTGGAGGGGAAAAGAAGCTGGACAGACAGAGCGAGAGAGAGAGAGAGAGAGGAATGAGGGAGGGAGGGAAGGCTACAGGGAGCAGGGGGTCATTTGAGATGTCTTTTCCTCCTAATTAAGGTAATGGAGAAAGACGAGGAGGTTGCCTTTAATCTTGGCTAATTGTCCATTTAGAGGCGACTGCGATAGTTTACCTGCTGGAATGTTATGGTTAATATTACAGGAAGTGGGTGTGCTCTGTGCGTCCAGTGATTGGCTGCGACAGACGAGGCCTCAGCGCCGATTGGCGGGAATGGTCTGGAGGGGTGAGGGGTGAACGTAAACTGCCCGAATTCGTGTGTGTCTCCTCTTTTTCATCACGGGCTGGTTCACTCATTTACTTTCTTTCCCTTTTCCCCCCTTTTTTCCCCCCGCATGAGCTCTCTTTCTGTTGCACACAAACCGAACAAACGGCCCCGTTGTTTGTGTTGCTGTCAGCAATTGAAAGATTGTTTTCTTGTCACTAGGCTCCGGGCCCTTTGTTTGCTTTTCACGCCACTGGGTGCTGGCGAGAAACAAATAAGTCTCAAATACACACACACACACACACACACACACACACACACACACACACACACACACACACACACAGACAGAAGCACACACAAGTATATCCCTCTGTCTCTCTCTCTCTCTCTCTCTCTCTCACGCCACCTCTCCCACTGATTCAACACCATAGACTCTGGATGCAAAAGTGTGTGTGTGTGTGTGTGTGTGTGTGAGTGCATGTGTTGGTGCATGGCGGACTTAATACCAAACCACACACCCACAACAAAACTTCCTAATAATTAAACATGACTCAGAAGTACAAACCAAGGTATACAGCTGTACCACAAGACTATTAGGACCTGACAAGCAGCTGCACCACAGAGCCTATGCACATCAGTACTATGGGATTTTACTTGGATTCAATCTTTAAAAATCATAATTTCTTTCGAAAGCAAAAGAAAACATGCCAGTCGGTTATAATGGCAGCTGCACCAGGTGGCCCATAGGCTCCACAATGGAGCTGCACCGAAGGACCCACATTGGAATTCACTGGTAAGGTAAGGTACTTTTACAGAGGGAACCTGACCAGAGCTGCTCTAAAAGAAGACTGCTCTTAGCGACTTGTGTGTGTGTGTGTGTGTGTGTGTGTGTGTGTGTGTGTGTGTGTGTGTGTGTGTGTGTGTGTGTGTGTGTGTGTGTGTGTGTGTGTGTGTGTTTCCCACAGCCCAGACGGCAGTGTGATTTTGTCCCAAGACATATTTAGATAAATACACACTGCAGAGATACCAAAAACCAAGAAAGAGAGACAGACGGGGAGCAAGCGAGAGAGAAAGAGGGAGAGCGAGACAATATATGATAATTTGAGAGATCTGGAAAATCCAGGAGAAGTTTCATTAAAAAGTTTCATACATTCCTTCATGTGTGTGTGTTTTTGGGTACAGATTTTTCCAACGATTTCTAAACAAGAATCCCTGCTCCCATAATGAGGGTTGTGGGATTTAAGAATCCTGATTTCCGCAGTCAGTTCTTGGCCATTTATACACATAACTGGATCTGTGTATGCGGAGGACAAAGACTTCAGAAAAGTAAATTATCACTGTGACAGCAGCCAATCAGAATGCAAGAAAGTATTACACATGGTGCACTTCTTGTTTGTGTGTGGCCCTTGCCTTCTTACTGACACTGACTCACGCTGATATTTGGCTCGCTGACATTCAGGTCTTTGACTTTCGCCCACACTCACATTCTTCTTTTAACAGCGGGAATTAAATTGTTTCTATATATTGAACAACCTGCTGTAAGAATGACTTTCTTTCTTTTGTCTTGAACGCTGTCGGCCATGTTTAGTTTGTGTGTGTGTGTGTGTGTGTCACACAATCCTTCTTAAGCACTTTTCAAAGTGTATGAATACGAATGCAATAAGTTACATTTGGCACTTTTCCAAAAGTTAAGAAGTTGTTGTTGTGTGTGTGTGTGTGTAGGTCTATGTGTGTCTTCTTATGTGGATGTGTAGTTAAAACAAGTTAGTGTTTCTTAGCAGCCAGGCGGTCACCAAGCAGGCGGTCTTAAAGTTCACAGCAGCAACACCTTTTCCCCTTCAGCCGCCCACCTTAGCAGCTAGCTCGCTAGCTCGCTGCAGGGCCAGATCCTATGAAATGTTCGTGGGAGGCTGGGGGCTTGTAGATTTTGTTTGACTTTTTTTCATGGCAAAGAATTTTTATGTGCTTACACTGAAATAGCACAGAGGCTGCATGTGGTAGTCATTTTACCTCGCAAATAAAGGTGAGTTGGATGGGGAGCCGCTAGTACACGTCGTGAAAACTTTCCCCTGTTTACACACATACTGTACATCCATATGTGTGCGTCCATTTGGGAGTCTGTGTGTGCTTACTGTGTGAGCTTGATTGTGATTGAGGTTGCATGTCCTAATGTGCGCAATTATGGTTTTTATTGAACATGAATATACATGCTGTGTGTCCATCCTGATGCATTTCTAAATGTGTATACATAGTTTAATAATTTGGGTCTCTGCTTGTTTCTGCATGTTTGTATACGTCGTGCATTTGTTTGTACATGTCTACTTATATTCATGTCTCTGGCTTTGCTTGTGTGTGTGTGTGTGTGTGTGTGTGTGTGTGTGTGTGTGTGTGTATCTATACATATATTTAAGAGAGAGGCAAGCTTGATACCTGGCCAAACGCACTCACACTGTTTGTTTAATCACAATTTAGGTTTACATGAGAACGCTAATCAAAAACAGACTCGGCTCCCTGGAAAGCTGGAAGAGGAGGAGGAGGAGGAGGAGGAGGAGGAGGAGGAGGAGGAGGAGGAGGAGGAGATGGATGGAGAAGAGATCTGAGGGAGAGGAGGAAATGGATGGGGAGGCATGAGGGGCATGAAGGGAATAGGAGCAGGAGGACAGGAGAGAAAACAAGCCTCTTACACAGGTGAGGACAAGACATGAAGGAAGAGGAAAAGATGGAATAAAATGAAAGATGGGCGATGAGAGGAGAAAATAGTCGAGTAGATAGTCTCTCTGAGTAGCAGCTTTAAGAGAATAGAAGCTTTTGTTGATTGTTGACCTCTTTTTTCCCTTCTTACAGACCGGACTAATGGTCTGGCTCTGATTTTAGATACTTTATTTTCCCTAAAGGACGTTTAAAAAAAAATATTGGCAACTGCCGTCTGTCCTGCTTGTGTGTGTGTGTGTGTGTGTGTGTGTGTGTGTGTTGACAGGGTGGGTTTCAGTAGTAAAAGCACAATGGAGTCGTATACACACTACACTCCATCACTGGCAAAAGACAAACCACTAAACAAATGTAATGTCCCCCATAATTACATTCATGTGTGTAAGATGATAAAAAAAAAGACAGATTCTTTCCTCAACAAAGCCTTTGGGTTTATGTCTGTTGCACTTTTTATAGTGAAACTCCAGGCTGCTTGTTTCAAACTATTTCTTCATAGTTTCCTGGGAAGCACAGTGGATTAGTGAGTAGAAAGAAAAAAGTGCAATGCAAAGGTCAATAAGCTTTTTTTTTTTGGTACATTTTTATTGTATGTGTTGTGATGTTAACTGGAGTTGTCAAGATTTAATTTCATGTTGTTAATCACGTTGTAAGTAAAGTGGTAGCTGTCCGATTTCCAAAATAAATCTCTTAAAGTGTTACAGCACTTGGAACCTGACCTACAGTCTTACTGCTGCTGTAGAGTTACGGTGATGTCATGTCAGGGGTTCTGTCTTCAGTCTCCTCCTGAATTCTGGGAAACAATCTTTCTCGGTTATTTACTGTGAGGTGACATGTGGGCCTGCAGTCGGTATAAATCGAGCTCCAGCTCAGTGTGGGGTCATAAAAGTGCTGAAATCTCTCTGTCTGTATGTGTGTTTCTGCAACAAGTACCGTATTGTACAGGACTCCCACATGGCCCGGTATTCTTTAATGCAGCAGTACACTCGTGGGGGGAGTCCTGGGAAACTACAAAACTGACAAGAATGTCCCAAAACAATCAAATATCCTCAGGATTTACATCTATATGAGATGATTGTCAAACTTTGTCTTTTAGCATAATCTCAGGTTTTGCAGAATCATCTATACTGACGTTCTCATCCAACCAGGAATCACAAACGGGCAAACAAATGTATTTGCAATCAACTGCTTTTGCAGCAATCAACTTTGATCATCCTGCAGAAGCTTTAGATTTCATCTGTGCAGAGGTTAAGTAGTAATTGGGTGTTTTTATTTCAAGAAATTGCCTCATGTGTGACTTCAAATTCATCACGTTGTGACAACGTTAGCCTTAATTTACCAAAGTAGTCTTTTACATTAGATAAAAACCAACAGTATTAGTCTCATGTGTCCTAGAGACCTTCGGAGGGTTTTTCCTCCACGGATACTTACGAGGCAGCCTCCTCCGTCAAATATTGTCCCACCTCCAATTCTTGCTAAAACTCTTGATGAGTGTCTTCATGGAAAACACTCTTCTCTAACAAGCGCTGCACATGGTTTTCGATTTTTAACATTTTTGTGGTGGTGCTGTATCGTAATCAGCACAGTGAGGCGAGACAGGCGGCGCTGCCAAAGAGGCAGAAAAGAGCTGTCTGCTTTTGGCCGGACAACCGCCGTATAAACGCAAAAGTCTGTCACTGACTGACTGAACGAGTGATAAAAATGACACCATCGGTCAATGCACTTTCATGTGCCACAGGGCTTCCGCTAGTAATGTCTTTGGCACCACAGCAAAAGGAAACATCACACATACGGAACATGTAAAGTCGATTAGGTCATTATTAGTCTGCTATCGCCTGCTGTTCCATGTTTTTTTAATATAGTTTTATATCGCCAGCTGGCGTTTCTGAACATGTGTCTGAGCGTTGTTTTGTACCGTGACTATACAACGCCAGTGTGTGTCTGTCGAGAAATCACACACACATTACACTCCTATTGCATTTTGAGATTACCTTTCTGCAAGGTTTAGTGAATGAAAGTCAACGGAAGTGTTGTAATTCACGTGCGTTTGTGTGAGAGAGACTTTGTGGGAGGTCGAAATAGCTATTGCATTCATTGTTTGCCATTATTATGGCTACTGACGACTACATGGTTGGAACTGGCTAGTGTCTCACACGCGCACACACACACATGGGCAGACACAGACACACACACACACGGGCAGACACATGTTGGTGTCTAGAGAGTCATACTTTCTGTGTTTGGGCCTACATGTGAATGTGTGTGTGTGTCAGAAGTTAGACTTGTGATTTATGCTGTTTAAGAAAAGTCTGATTGTAACAAATGGACTCAAACTGTTGTTATTGCTCTGGTGCAATCAGAGTCACACACACACACACACACACACACACACACACACACACACACACACACACACACACACACATAGAATGACCCACAAACACTGTCTGTATCTAACTGTCACACACACACAGTAACAGAAACACTGCAGATATACACATCTAGGCACTGTGGAGAGACACAAACAAACACAAACCCGTTCTGTCGCTCTCTCCTTCTCTCCTCATCTGTCTCGCTGTCTTACGAACACCTTCACCACAGGGGCGGGCTCGCACATGTGTTGCAACAGTTTCTCCGCCGATTTAAGAGTTTAAAAAACTAGCAGCTGTGGTATTTTCCTTTGTCCTTTACAGATATGTCTCTCTTGGTGAAACAGTATTAAGACTCTGTACATTTAAATCAAAGTAAATAAACAAAGAATAGCGATTGTATGCGCTCAGGAATGAATGAATAAATGCATGAAAGGCATACAGTATTTTCCGATTTAGCGTAACATATTTCCTGACGGACTGGAAAACTGGGTAGGACTTTCTGGCACAGTGCCAAACTGGTTTGAATCCTGTCTGAATAATAGGGACTACTTTGTGTCGATTAATAAAACAATGACATTTGGAGATCCCCAAGGCTCCATTCTTGGGTCTCTTTAACATCTACATGCTCCCTCTGGCTCAAATGATAGAAAAACAACAAAATGTCAAACCATAATAATGCAGATGACACACAGAACAACTACTGACCAATCAATGACGAGATACTACTCTTGGTTAATAAAGCCCCGAAGGCTTAGGGTCAAAGTAGCAACATTTCTGCTGCTCCGTTATGAACCGTCCAGACCTCCCAGGTCATCTGGGACAGGTCTGCTCACTGTTCCCAGAGTCACAACTAAACACGCAGAAGCAGCATTCAGTTGTCATGCCTCACATATGCATCTGGAACAAACTCTAAGAAAACTTGAGGTCTGCTCCAATTCTCAGTTCTTTCGCAGGTCTAAAGACTGATCAGTTTTCTTTTCTTTCTATTTCAGCTTTTTTTTGTACTATCCATTTGATTTTACAATTTTAAATCTCTTTTAAATGTGTCTTTTTACATTGACATATTCTGTGTTAATGCCGTTTGTGTCATCTGTAAAGCGCTTTGAATTGCCTTGCTTCGCTAAGAATTACATATTCCTGCCCCGCGTAAGGTAACAAGTGTTATTATAGATTATACTGAGAATAAAATCCTGCACAGAAATGACCTAAAATTCACATTCTTTGGGAAATAAACTATTTATAAACTTCAGTGTCATGCAGTGATCTGCATAGAGTGGCTGCATCAACGTTGGTCTGTTAGTCATTACAGTGCTATGATATAACATGCTAGATATGAAGACTTCACTCGGGAAGCTGGAAGCTTTTATGTACCGCTGCATGAGTCAACAGCAAACATAACTAACATAAGCTGCTACATGCAACGTTTAAACATTGCTAAATCACGGCCATATTGAGGCTGAAACATTAGAATAAACACTGCAAACAAAAAAAAGCCCACCACCAAGAAGATTGGCAGCTTCAACAAGGTCTCGAAACTGAATTTAACTTTGTGCGCCACCTTGTAGATTTGGCTGGAAGTCTCCTGGATTGCTTCACAGCACAAATCTAGAGAGGGTTGCTGCTGCTCTTCCAACACAAATGGAGTTACGTTTTAAGAGTGTCAGATGGCAGCGGAAGATTGATAAATTACAACCAACATTGTTATTTTTTTTAAGAGAAAGCCTTTGATTGAAGTGCCAAAGATCTTCTCTGTGAATCTAAGCACTGGGGTTAATGGAAAATGTGGCCTTTTATTTGAGAAATATTTCCAATAACAATACCACAGATGCACAACCCGGGCCACCAATCATCTTGATGTTCATGGTAACAAAGCAATCACAGTGAATATGACAATTAAATGTGCGATACGCATGACATTGAGGGTACACAGTGAACCTTTGGCCTCATGAGAGTAATGCAGATGTAGCAGTATTACATCTATTATAATTTGCCAATGCACTTTAGACGGTGCACTTGACCCCCATCATCAAAACACCAAATAATATCTTTTGGAAGAATGGTGTCCATCCCTCCATTGGAGCGCCAGAGACTCGATGAGTCTAAGCCGAGGAGAACTGAAGCGAGGCTCGTGGTGAAACAACACCTGGCAATTTGTGTTGTTTTCCCCCTTTAAATGGTCACCCATTTGTTCAGTGTTTATCGTGATTGCAACAAAGAAGAAAATGTATTTTGAGAGATCCTGAAAGCTTTACATTCAGTAGTGGTATGGTGGTAATGATGGTTGTCATTAAAAACACAAAGAGAGAGGGAGAGAGAAGGACGACTGTGAATCACTTTAAAGGCCAACCGACTCCCTCGCAGATATACAACAATCAAAATACTAATATTTATTATAAAGACACACCTGCTTCACATTCATTTTCTTTTAAATTGTTTTTTTAATAATCTCAGAGGTTTGGATTTACAGTATTTAGATTGTGTGATAGAGAGGCGGACAGGGAGAGGGATGAAATGACTCGGCAGAGAGAGAGAGAGAGAGAGAGAGAGAGAGAGAGAGAGAGAGAGAGAGACCGACCGCCACATGAATGGGGGGAGAGGAGATTTAACCAAGCCTCCTCTAAATACAGAGCACCACAAAGCCACTTTAAAACCTGTAGAGATATATTTATACATCACACACACACACACACACACACACACACACACACACACACACACACACACACACACACACACACACACACACACACACAGTATGTGCAGTTTCTCTGTTTGTTTCTCTTTCTCTCTCTCCGTCTCTAAAAGAGAGACAGTCAAACAAGACTTTTCTGATGGTGTTATGTAACAGTGGGGGCTCCACCTGTTAAACTCAGACCCAAAGCTTTGAACTTTTTAAAATAGCTCTACGTTTGTTAGTTTTAGAGCTACATTAACACAAGAAACATTCGTGTAATTTCAGGCACAACTCTTGGCTACGAATGCCACATTTGAATCCAAATCTTATCAATTATCTTGCATATAAAAAGATGTTTACAGCTGAATCTGTACCTGCCCAAATAAAGGCATACTGCAATGGGGAGAAAAAAAAGGCACATTTTGTTAGGACGAATGAAAAGATAACCGTCTGGGAGTTATTTTAAGGTTGAGAGAGATAATTAGAGATCCTAAAAAGCCATGACAGTTTGTGTATGGTGCTCAAATCAAGTTACAAACATGAGGGTTTATCTTGTTTGGGTTGAGAATTCTTCTCACGGCTGAAAATGCTCGTGGACGTCACTGTGTGTGTGTGTGTGTGTGTGTGTGTGAGAGACGTAGTATTAGCCGTTGTGTTTGTGCTCGTGTGAACTAAACAAGTGAAGCAGGAATGTGCGTGCTTTTGTTTAAACAGAGAAATATGAAACCTTGAAGTAACCCTCTATCCTTCTCTCCGCTCTTTCTTCTTTTTCACTTTTCTTTTTTGTCTTTTACACAACCGTGATTTTGACAGGTTACCCAATCTGTAAGCAAGGGAAGGCCAATGTCATGCAGACATCCGATAACCTGACGGAGCTTTGCGATTGTGTTTGTTCAGCAGCAGCAGCAGCGTCTGCTTTTTGCACCCTGGTCTGACTGCCAGTGTGTTGGGGTTCATGAGTGGGAATGCCGTGAGTGCGCTTCTCTAATCAGAGGCCCGACAGCAGTGTGGCCTCCCACAGTTGTAAGATATTCCCTGTCGGCTAAAGGCAGCTTGACAACTCACAAACTGCACATGAGCAACACCAGCTATGACGAATGTGATGTGTAACGTTGAGAGAAAGATAAAAGAAGAGGAAGAAAAAGGAGTAAAGACAGAGACGCTCACTGCCCTGTGAGGCAATAGAAGCAGAGTGTTTGTGTTTGTGCGCTCCGCCGCACACATTGTTCTCTGTGAACTCGTCATCCGGAATTTTGGTCACTTTTTTTTTACAAGCGCAGCGTCCCGCTCGTGGTTTAACCCCACGGCCTTCTGAGTGTCTCGGCGTACCCGTGATATTCAAAGACAATAGGCTCCAGTGGCCTGCCCGCTAATTAGTAGCTCTGCTTTATGAGGCCACCGAGTCACCACAGCCTCTGCAGTGTAAAACAATGGAACGGGCTCGCATCCAGCGATCGTAGATTATCTACGACTGCGGCTCCAGTTTGACATCATCTTGGTGAAATTCTGTAGCTCTTATGGGGATTTTTAGGGCACTGTTTCCCAATTAACTGATTCCCTGAGTCTATAATGTTACATCAACACAGTTTGAAACTAAAACCTGCACCGAGGCTTTCGCTATAAACAAATCTGTCAGCTTGTTTAGCTTGTTTAGCTACAATAATGACGTCTCCCTCAGGTTAAATTGTCTGATCGTGGAAATACTGCACCGGCGCGATCGTTTTGCTGTCTAGGATACTGTACATGGTGGAGAGATGGATGAGTAGAACAATAAACATATCAAACAGAAATATAATGGTGTTATTCTTCTCTGGGAGAGGGTTTTGATGACACAGCAACTTTTATTTTCAGCTCAAAGTCAATTATTCTGCTTTTACCACGACCGCATACCAGATTGTTCATTATATTTTGGACCAAATGGGAACCTTGTGTTGGCACTAACTGAAATAAACACTAATTTACTGCCCCATTAAGTAGTAGAAGCTGTAGCCTTGTTACAGCCAAAATAAGTAGTGATATATGTGTCTATGGTTATGCATAAAAATTCAGAAAGTAGATGAGGCCTCTGTGTTAAAGCTTTGATATGGGAAAATAACACAGACATACACATAAATGAATATATAAATAAATGATAATGCTGGTTTACTATGTTCATTATATTCTTCTTGGTTTCAGTAAATGGGCATTTCTATAGATATTTGGCTCAAAAAGCAAAAAGAGACAGAATTTGTGAGGGAGAGAGAAAGAAAAATAAACATCAAGTACCAGCAGGAGATGATGATTATGGCAGAGGGATGTTTGATGTGTGGACAAGTTTGTCTCCACCACTGAACATCAATAAGCAGCCGGCTGCAGTTACCAACACTGACAAAAGACAAATAAACTGGAGATAGAGACGCATACCGAGAGAAGACAAAAGAGGAAAAGTGAACAGAAACAAAGACGGTGAGGGGAAAAAGAGAGGGAGGAGGAGGAGGAGGAGTGAGGAAGAACTGGAGAGGGGCAAGAAAAGAGAGACGAGATGAAAGAGAGCAATTAGACGGTGAGACGAGAGAGACATATACATATACATGCAGGAAAGCAGAAAACACATCAAGTACACTGCACTGAAGTTGGTCACTTCAAAATGTTGTATCTGTTTGTTTCCACATAGAAGACAATGCCCCTTTTAAAATATACACCAAAGTTCACAAAACAATTTATTTAGACTCTCAGAACTTACCTCCAGTTTTAAGGCCTTTAATTAATTAATTAATTAATTCATGGCATAAATACTTTTGCAAAGAACGCAAATATGACATGGCAATTATACTTTTCCCGAGCTTCCGCACCGCGAGTAACGGCATCCACCGATCACGTTGTGGAAGAACAGGTTGAATTTTGCCAATGTTTCAGAAAACAACATGTAGTCCGAACCAAGCGGGCCGTCTCTATTCCTCTTTTCATGGCAGAGACCAGATCCACTTCATCCGTGGTTATAAAAGCCCTTGACATATGATATTGATATAGTATTTAGCATTTCTCATGTCATGATCTTCCCTTTCATCTCACAGACTCCCTGACTGCAGTATATGTCATACATGTAAACAGCTGATTACAGTATACAACCTACTTACACATGGCTTTCACCGGGAGAGACATCTAGTTGGGGAGATCTGGTTTCTATAATCCTCTCCCTCGATTACAACGATCAGATGTATTACATGACATTGAACGTTATTAGATTTGGACTTGGTAACCTGGTTAGTCTTCGTAAACGCACTCATACGGTAGTTAAAAACACAGTGAAAAGAAGAGAAGAATCTGTGGAAAAAAGAAGCGGAGAGAGAGCGACCGGCTGACAGGAGAAGACACAAGTAAACAGAGTGTGTAATAGCTACAAACACACAGACAAGAACAAATAAGCAGGGTATTGATAGTCAGATGGAGAATGTCTAGAAGGGCCACGCGCTGCAGCGGGGCACCGAGGAAGTGACAGACAGGCCGAGAGAGCGAGGGAGAGGGGGGAGAGCAAATAAATGCCGGCACCAGTTAGTATCAGCGATAGACCGAGCTAAATAAACGGCCACAGGCGTCAAGTGGTGCCGAGCGCTACTGAAGTCTAAGCCACCCACTGCCTGGTGGCCACTTTCAAGTGGTCACTTAAGAGACGGTGATGTCACCGGCCGCTCCTTGGCCGCGCTTCCACTGCCCGGCTGCAACTGCTTTAGCTCCTCCAGTTCTGCGAGAGGATTAACGGGCTGATCAACACCAGACTTGTCCGACCAAAGGGATCTAGTAGCACTTTAAAGGGGCTATGTGCAGCGTTCTACCATCAGTGAGTCATTAGCGCCATTTATTTACCGTAAACACATGTGGCCAGGCTGGTAGTTTCCTCCTATATTTTGTAATGATTTTAACATTTTCCAAATTTTTTGTCTTTGGAAATTACAAGGCTCGAGATGTCCAAGTCTGCTCTTCTCTCGGGAAATGGAGGTAGTGGTTACGTACCTCCATCAAGATACATGACGTAACCCTGATAGTTTAGAGGGAGGGAATGAAATGAATCAAACCCACCACCACAACGGCTGGTGATCAAACTGTCGGGTCATGTAACAGTTTTTACGACAGAAAAGACAATTTTCTGGGAAAAAGCAGAGACAGCGTCTGTTCTTTACAAGGTGTTGGACACACTGCTGAGGAGCTGTTGGCTGACAAGAGCATGGCCATGTCTACACGCGCACACGCGCACACGCACACAAACACATTTATGTGCCACCTCACTGACAAGGTGCTCACTGATCCTGCCAATGTTTGTGTGTGTGCGTGTGTGTGTGTGTGTGTGTGTGTGTGTGTGTGTGTGTGTGTGTGTGTTTCTTACACTACAATGTCTCTGCCAGCCGCAGACATGTGTGTCAGTTGGTCTGGTAGATTGCACATTGCATTCATAGCCAATGAAATCACTTCCACAAAGTCAGGTTGCATACTCCAAAAAAAGTACAGTCACGATAAACCTATTGAATAAACCTGATAAATAAAAGTGTTCAAAAGTTTGAACAGTTTTGTGTTTTATTTTGAAGTTTCGGTCCAGCTTCGTCTCGTCCCTCGCTCTTCTTCTCTCCGGCGTATTTGGCATTTCTTCCATATTTGCTGTGAGTGAATCAAGCCTGAGTCACACCCGCATGTGGCTTTCATTAGACCGTCTTTGTGGTGTTATTATTAAGACAAACGAACGCACACACGTGCACAAATACACAAACACAGACAGGGGAACATGTGCGCGTACATCCTGAGGAGTCTGCGGCGCATGTGGTCATCTTGTTTTCTGAAAGGTGTTATGGCGCTGTGGGCGGGGATCAGCTTTATGTGTGAGTGTGTTCCAGGAGTCATTTTCTCCCCAGTGAGTAAGCAACACAACATAAGAGTAAACACATGTCATCGTGCAGCCCGCTCACTGAGGACAGCATTATGTCAGAACTTCCTCTTCAGGTTTACTTTCCTCTCTAGAAAAAAAAAACTGCATACCTTTTTTTTTTTTTTTTTTTTTTTTTTTAGACCAGTCAGTCAAAAGAAAAAGACAGTTGTATCAGCCGGGGCGGTTGTAGCTCAGGGGGATGAGTGGTCGTCCAGTAACCACAAGGTAGCCGGCTCAATCCCCAGTCCCCCCCATAGCTCACACGTCAAAGTGTGCCTGAGCAAGACACCGAACCCCCAGCTGCTCCCCAGGTGGCCCACAGGGCGCCCCACCGCCCCCCAACCAGGGATGGGCCAAATGCAGAGAAGAATCTCCCCAAGGGGATCAATAAAGGCTTCTTTCTTTCTTTCATTTCTTTTCTAAAAGGCACGTCAGCCCACCGGGAAAATACCAGTCCGCCCTAGTGGCTACTAAATGGACCTTTTGATTGTTTTGTTTTTCTAAGATCAAGAACGAACTCTTAAAAACTTGACACAAAAGCAGCTGTTGACTCGATGTCGGCGTGGTTTCGCTGCTTCAACAACCTTGACCTCACCTTGGCTTGATCAGACAATCCACTCATAAAAGCCCGAAAATCAGTCAGCAAAGACATTGATGTCATTGTTTGACGGACGCCAACAATCAGACAATCGGAGAGGGACAAGCGGACGTCACGGCCTCGCAAACACAAAGGATTGTGGGAGGTACGGCGGCGGGAAGAATTCAACATTGTTGGCTTCAAGAGGCCACGGAGATGCCAGAGATGTGTTGTGTGTGCAACATATTGTGTGTGTCTTTCTGCATGTGCTTATTTTGATCGGATTGTTCACGTGTGTGTGTGTGTGTGTGTGTGTGTGTGTGTGTGTGTGTGTGTGTGTGTGTGATGACGTGCAACAATGTCATGAATGGTGAACATGTTTTTGCTCTGAGGCTGCTCTGATTTGAATTAGCACTGTCTCATTAGCACAGACACACTCTCATGCAGGTCCACACTCCTTCCTGGACCTACCACACATACGTATGTGGATTATATTTCAGAGGACGGGAATGAGGCTTTGAACACGTTCACACACACACACACACACACACACACACACACACACACACACACACACACACACACACACACACACACACACACACACACACGCACGCTTTGGGGCCCTGATGCAATGCTTTCTTTGGAAATCCTGCCAAGTCTAGTAGCAGACATCGTGTGTGTGTGTGTGTGTGTGTGTGTGTGTGTGTGTGTGTGTGTGTGTGTGAGAGAGAGTTCCACTCTCATCATCTAAAACATATCAGTGTGTATAATTACAGGCCTCCGGTTGGCCAGAAACATCTTCTGGAGTCAATTGGAGTGTCTAAGTACCCAATTTAGAAAACGCAACAGTCATCGTCAACATCATTGTGTGTGATTTTTTTCATCATCACATCCTTTACTTTCATAACGTAAAAGTTGATGCTTTAATATGTCGCAGATGACACTTAAGTTGGAACTTGAATGCACCACAGACCAGGTTTATTGATGTTGGCCATTAGATTCAAACTTAACATGACAGACAGAAACCATTTTTTGTTGTGATCAACAGCTCATGTGGGTTCTATAAATACCAGTTGTTGTTCTGTGCAAATGTGGAATGCCTTCGTTATATTTTTGCTTTGAACTAAATACAACTTTATTTCTTCAGACACACATAAGTCCATACAACCACAAAAACAAACTAACACTGCATTGTAACTTTTGACTCAAAAGCATAAACGTGAATTGTTTAAATAAAGTGCCTGACAGTGTCCTTGTTTGAATTTAATTGCAATAATATCGCTAACCGTTACCTAAAAAAAAAAGTATTAACATTTTACCACAATAGTATGAACAGCGTGGCTGTGAACGAACATTTTCCAACAGTGATTTCACATTCAGACGACTTTATTGATAATATATTTAATTTGCATTATTACAAAAAATGAGTTCCTCTTCTTTAATTCAGCTTTCCAGGCTTTCCCAGAAAACACCGTAGGAAGTATCCATGACGTCTCGTGGTTCTAGTCGGTGCTGCTTGCTGTTCGTGTTCAACGTCTCAGACTCTGACTTTAGTGCATCATACTACGTTGACTTGGAAAGTTAATGTGAAAGAAACTAAATTGTGATTTAATTAGTCTCTTCTTTAACTGTCTGCAACTTCTTTTTTTTTTATATATATATAATTGTACTGGCTAGTATTGTGCATGCCGTCAAACTTTAAATCACAGGGGACAAAATGAGAGGCGGGAGGAGAGAGAGGACTGCAAGATAAATGGCCGAATGAGGGGAGGGAAGACAGAGAAACGAGAGTGAGAGTAAGTCAACAATCAACACCAACATAAATCACATCCTGCTCTTCTTCTTCGTCCTGTGTTCTCCTCTGCTCTTTATCTCCGCTGACATTTGTTGCCAGAGGGCTGACATCCAGGAGAGGCGCAGGTCACCTCCTACACCGTGTTTGTCCTGACATTTCAGAAGATGGAGATCATGTTGGAAAACATGTGCTTTGCGATAGATCACCCTAAAACAGTCAATATTCCAGGCTATTATCCAGACGTTTCTGCATCTGAGAAATATTACGTCCTTTTTTCTTTCTTTCTTTCTTTCTTCAGTCTTTTGAAAACAACAAGAGAATTGGGACATTTCTGTGCGATCTCTTCTTTTTCCTCAGCACTCCTTCCACAATCCAGCGCATGGATGCAACCCTCTCAGTTGCCTCCTCGTGGATTTTTGGGATAATTTGAGTTCCTTCCAGTCCAAGAGGTCGGCGCTCTGTGTATTATTCATAATCTGCTCTGTGTGTTTCCCTCTCTGTGTTACAAATTGTAAGTATCACAGAGAAAACATGCATATTTGTGTGTCTGATA